>CM040433.1:24922324-25232324 GCA_022702705.1 Papilionanthe hookeriana x Papilionanthe teres
TCAAACATAAACACTAAACACACCAAACAAAACACATTAGAACACTAAACATATTAAACAAAACATAAGAACACAAAACATATAAGAACAAAGCACACTTAATTCCACTCCCCATTAGGCGGATTATATCTAGGACCATTATTATTCTCATTTGATCCTTCTGGAATATAAATCTGATAGAACAGGCCATAATTGTTCATTCTTATATCTTCTTATTCAATCCATTTATTCTTCAAAAACATCGCCTTATCTGCTTCTTCCACTTATCTTGAATGATTGAATTGCATCTTGAGTTGCCATCCCATGTGCTCCAAATGTAAGTTAGTTTCATTGATCTTTGCTTACATTAAAGTCACTCGGGCTTCAATTTTTGCAATCATTTCTGCAATCCCTTGAATACTAATAGCTAGAAATCCATTGAATAACTCTTTATTACTGTCACTAATGAACTTACTATTGTCAGAATCTTGCTTCATCTTAATCTAATTCTCTCAGGAAGACATGATGTACTCAAAATACTCTTCTTAAGATTTAGAAATGAAAATAGGACTTGGGGCAAGTGTTTCTCTTAAATCAGGTTCTTTTTATAGACTTGGGAAGTGCTAAAACTACCCCAAGACGTTTTAAAACTCCAAAATAACTTCCAAAACCTCTTCCCCACGATCTAGGATTCTAGAATCTCATTTTTCACATTTTTTAACAACGGCGCCTAAGCGCCAACTAGGCGACGCTTAGCCGCCACTGCTTAATTTAACATAGGTCTGCCAATTGTCTATTTTCATTTTGACTCCTTTAAGTCATCAAATAAGGTCAAATAAACTCTATTTAGTTTAAAAACTCCAAATTACTACCACTAAAAACATAAAAACAAACCAAACAAACCAAACAAAGCACACAAAACAAACATAAAGCAAAACACACCGATAATTATAGGTTGCCTCCCACAAAGCGCTTGGTTTAACATCTTCGGCCTGACAAACCCAGAACTCATTCTGAGTGAATCAACATCAGATTCTCATCAGACTTAGATTGCTCAACTGAAAAACATGGTTTAAGTCTATTTCCATTAACTTTAAATATTTTTATAGTCTTAGGATCTTGAATATCCACAACTCCATAGGAATAAATTTTCATCACAATAAAAGGACCCATCCACCTGGACTAAAGTTTTCCAGAAAAAATTCTCAATCTGGCATTATACAACAAAACTTTCTATCCTGGCACAAGATTTTTAGTAATAATCTTCTGATCTTGCCTAAACTTCATCTTTTCCTTATAAATCATAGCACTTTAATAAGATTCATTCATTATCTCTTCAAGCTCATTTAATTGCAATAATCTCTTCTCAGCAGCATCTTTCAAATTATAATTAAACTCTTTAATTGCCCAAAATGCTTTATGCTCAAGTTCAATAGGTAAATGACAAGCTTTTCCAAAAATCAGCCTATATGGGGACATTCCTATAGGGGTCTGTAGGCAGTCCTATAGGCCCACAAAGCATAATCCAGTTTGATTGATCAATCCTTTCTATTTGGATTAACAGTCTTTTCCAATATTCTTTTAATTTCACGATGGGATAATTTAACCAAACCACTTGTCTGCGGATGATAAGCAGTAGCAATGCAATGATTAATATGATATTTCTTTGCTAACTTTCCAATAATTTCATTTCTAAAATGACTTCCCCCATCAGTTATGATTACTCTTGGTATTCCAAATCTGCAAAATATATTCTTCATAAAAAACTTTGCAACACTTTGAGCATCACATCGAGGTAAAGCAATAACTTCAATCCATTTGGAAACATAGACTACTGCCATCAAAATATAAATATTTCTAAAAGATTGTGTAAATGGTCCCATAAAATCTAATCCCCAAATATCAAATATTTCAACTTCCAACATATAATTGAGGGGCATCTCATTTCTCCTAGAAATATTGCCTACACGCTGACATCTATCACAATTTTTAATATAAGCATTCACATCCTTAAAAATTGTAGGCCAATAAAATTCAAATTGTAAGATTTTATATGCAGTTTTATCACTTACAAAATGTCCCCCATAATCAGAATCATGACATTTTTAAATAATTTCATAAGTCTCTTCCAAAGGTACACATCTTCGAATTATAAGATCCTTTCCTTGTTTATATAAAAATAGGTCATCCCAAAAATAAGTCTTAGCATCAGACAGAAATTTCTTCTTTTCCTGATATGTCAAACCATAGGGTATAATATCACTAATAATAAAATTTATTATGTCTGCATACCACGGAACACGCCACTCATTAACAGTGAACAATTTTTCATCTGGAAAATGTTCATTAATTTCTTCAATATCACAAAGAGATTTTTTAATTTCAAGCCTGGACAAATGATCAGCAATTTGATTTTCAGAAGCCTTTCTATCTACTATCTCAAAGTCAAATTCTTGCAAAAGAAGAATCCATCTTATCAATCTCGGTTTTGCATCTTTTTTCTTCATTAAGTATTTGATAGCAGAATGATCAGTATGCACAACATATTTAGTTCCAATTAAATATGATTGAAATTTGTCAAAGGCAAATACTATAGCTAATAACTCTTTCTCAGTAGTGGTATAATTAATTTGAGCTTCATTAAGAGTTTTACTAGCATAATAAATAACTTTGAAAATCTTATCATATTTCTAACCCAAACATCACCAATAACATAATCACTAGCATCACACATTAATTTAAAAGGTTTTTTCCAATTTAGTGAAATTATTACAGGTGCAGTGATTAATTTTTCTTTTAATGTTTTAAAGGCTTTGAGGCAATCAACATCAAAATTAAAAATTGCATCCTTTTCCAGTAAACGGCAAAAATGTTTTGTAATCTTTGAAAAGTCTTTGATGTAACGCCTGTAGAATCTAGCATGTCCTAAAAACTTCTAATTCCCCTTACATTGGTTGGGCAAGGTAAATTAGATATAACTTAAATTTTTGCAGGATCTACCTCGAAACCTTTTTCTGAAATCCGATATCCCAAAACAATTCCTCCTACTACCATAAATTGGCATTTTTCCCAGTTAAGGACCAAATCAGTTTCTTCACAGTGTTTTAGAACTTTAGATAAATGTTATAAACATGATTCAAACAAAATTCCAAACACTCAAAAGTCATCCATAAAAACTTTAATCCCTTTTTCAATTAAATCACAAAAAATAGTCATCATACATCTCTGAAATGTAGTAGGGGCATTACATAAATCAAAGGACATTCTTCTAAAATCAAACGTACCATAAGGACTGGTAAATATAGTTTTCTCTTGATCCTTAGGAGTAATTTGAATTTGGTGGTAACCAGTATATCCATCCAGAAAACAAAAATATTTATGCCCAGGCAGTCTATCCAACATTTGATCCAGAAATGGGAGTGGAAAGTGATCTTTCCTTGTGGCAAGATTTAATTTTCTATAATCAATGCATATTCGTCACCCTCTAACTTGTCTTGTTGGTATTATTTCATTCTTTTCATTAACAGTCACGGTCACTCCTCCTTTCTTAGGAACACAGTGAATAGGACTAACCCCAAACACTATCTAAAATAAGGTAGATAATTCAAGCATCCAACCATTTTAAAATTTCTTTCTTAACAACGTCTTTCATGATAGGATTTAATCTCCTTTGGGGATCAGCCCACGGTTTGTAATTATCTTCCATAAGAATTCTGTGCATACAAATTAAAGGACTGATTCATTTAATATCAGCAATTATCCATCCAAAGGCTTTCTTGTGTTTCTTCAAAATTTCAAGCAAACTCTCTTCTTCTTTTTCAGTTAATTGAGAGGAAACTATAACTGGCAAGGTTGAGGATTTACCTAGAAAAATATACTTCAAATTATCAGGAAGCATTTTTAACTCAAGTTCATGAGGTTTTTCAATTGATGAACCATAAGATTCATCTTTTTCAGTCAAATCCAACAATTCAAAACTTTCACGAACATACTTTAAATCTTCCTCTTAAAAATCTTCATAATTAAGTAACTCCTCTTCTTGCTTATGTTCCAATTCTTCCCTTTCAAATTTCTCTTCATAAGTTGATTTGAAATGACATTCACTTAAATATTTGATAACATCCATCCTATAACATTCAACTTTTTTACCTCTAGCAGGATATTTCATCAATTTTGAAATATTAAATGCAACAGTCTGATCATTAACCCTTATTGTTAATTCCCCTTTTTGCACATCTATCATGGCTCGGCCTGTAGCTAGAAAAGGTCTTCCCAAAATTATAGGTATCTCTTTATCTTCCTCCATATCTAAAACAATGAAATCAACAGGAAAAATAAACTGATCTACTTTAACCAAAACATCTTCTATAACTCCTTTAGGATATGTGATCGAATGATTTGCTAATTACAGAGTTACACTAGTTAGGGTTATTTCTCCTAGTCCCAGTCTTTTGAATATTGATAGAGGCATAAGGTTAATGCTTGCACCCAAATCACATAAAGCATTTTCATAGAATCTGTCTCCGATTACACATGAAATTATGAAACTACCAGGATCTTTAAGCTTTTCAGGAAGATTTTTCTAAATTATTGTACTGCACTCCTCACTAAGTGCAACAGTCTCGTTATCTTCAAACTTCCTTTTCTTGTTAAGAATATCCTTCATAAATTTCGCATAGCTTGGCATTTGTTCTAAGGCTTCAACAAATGGAATATTAATATTAAGCTTCTTAAATATCTCCAAGAATTTTGAAAATTGTTTATCCAACTTTTGTTGACGAATTCTCTGAGGAAATGGAGGTGGTGGTTTTTCTAAATCAACCTTAGGTGGAGAAACAAGTCTTTCCAAACCTTTCAAAGCGTCCTCTTTTGGTTCTTCAATCTCTTCTTTCTCTACTTCAGTTTCTTTTTGAACTCTATCTTCCAATTCTCTTCTACTTCTCAGTTGAATTGCTTTTATTTGTTCTTTATTCTTTTCTCTTGGATTTACTTCAGTATTACTTGGAAGAATTCCTTGGGATCTATTACTTAAGGCATTTGCAATTTGTCCCAATTAATTTTCAATATTTCTGATGGTTGCTCCTTGAATTTGTAATTAATTTCCCATATGTGACACCACTTCTTCAATAGACAACTTCTTCTCCTTTAATTGTAAAACATTGTTATAACCTGAAAGATAAGTTAATCTATTATTATTATTATTATTTCCTTGGTTGTTCCAATTCCCCAATGGGTTTACTTGGTGGTTCCCCCATTGTTCATTAACACCACCCAGATTATTGGTATTCCAATTAAAATTTGGATGATTCTTCCAACCTGGGTTATAATAATTGGAATATGGGTTGTTAAACTTAATTATAGCATTGACAGTTTCTGGTGAAGAATAAGAATTAACCATTTGGGCTAATGAAGTTTCTTTAATCATGGAATTTGGCTGAGAAAAATTCATCTCAAATTGGTCTATCTTCCTTGAAACAGTAGCAACTTGATTTGCTGACATTGTAAAAGCATCATTTTCAAAAACACTGGCTACCTTTTTAGGATTTAACCATTCAGAAGGCCATTGAAAATTATTAGTAGCCATTTCTTCAATTAAAGCATAAGCATCGAGAAAATGATTTAGACATTAATGATTCACCAAGAAGCGAGCATCGATGATCGATCTAAGAGATCCAACTAATCCATTATAAAAAGTTTGAATTATTAACCAATCTGGTATCGAATGATGTGGACATTTTCTGAGGAGATCTTTAAATCTTTCCCATGCTTCATATATTGATTCCCCTTGAAACTGACAAAAAGATGTAATATCATTTCTCAACTTAGCAGCCTTAGATGGTGGAAAATATTTAGCAAGGAATTTTTGTGACAGTTCACCCAAGTACTAATTGATCCAGGTGCTAACAATTGTAACCATATTTTAGCTTTATCCCTTAGTGAGAAAGAAAAAAGTTTAAGTCTAATAGCATCATCTAAAACACCGTCATATTTAAAAGTAGCACACAACTCTAGAAAATTAACAAGATACAAATTAGGATCTTTAGTTGTTGCTCCCCCAAACTGATTATTAAACACCATTTGGATAATATCAGGTATAAGCTCAAAAGAATTAGCAGCTACAACAGGGTTTTGAATACTACCACGAAGTTCATCCACTGTAGGGTTAACATAATCTCTTAAAGGTCTTAATTCTTGATGGATGCCAACATTTTGATCTTGATGATTTGCCATTTCTTGAACATTTTTATCTTTTTCTGTATTTTGAATTTTTTTGATTTTTCTGATAGTTCTTTCTAATTCAGAATCGTAAGGCACAAGTCCCTCAGAACCTGAACTACACATACAACAATAAAACAAAACAAAACAAAACACAACACATTAACAAAAACAATGAAAAGTAAAAATTTAAATTTTCTTAATTTTCTTTAAATTTTAATTTTAATTAATTTCTTTCCCGGTAAAGGCGCCAAAAACTTGATCCACCCGATATTTATACTTACAATTATGATATGAAAATTGGCAACGACAACAAAAACTTTTCTCCGCCGGATATATATGCTTATGATTTTGATATGAAAATTATCATTTATAATGTGGATACTATGCAAGTATACGTATCATTTATCAAGTAATATAAGACTTTCTGATTAAGCCCCGAGATATCGAACCTACAGGAAAAGTGAAAAATCTTTAAAGAAATAAGAAAATTATCTTTTTACTTTCTTTATTGGCTTTTGAAAGTATGTTTTGATATTGAAAAGTTTGATAATTTATTTCACTCTTTAAATTTTCTTATAAAAGTCAAACAAGAAATTAAAATGATAATAACTGTAAACACGGTATGAAAAACACTATTAACTAGAATATCTTTTTCTTTCCTATATAAAGCAGTAATAATTATGAAAGTATTGTTGTGAAAGTATTTAAATTTTTTGTGATAAATAGAACAAAAATGTATTCTTTACCCTTACTTGGTTCTATAAAGAACATTGGTTAATTTGAAATTTTATCATTTTGAACATGGTTAGGCGGGGAAGATACCAGCTCTCACTCTAGAGTTCCCTCATTTCCCTCCACCTGGGGGCTAACTTCTCATAACAAAATTCAAAACTTCAAACCAAATTAGGAGCTTTTAGCCTGTCACACTAAAAATCCTCTAATTTTACTCCCCTTTAAAACAACTTCTAATATATTGCATTCAATTAATTGCATGTGATTCTTACTAACTTTTATGAGACAATACCGCATTGGATCTTACATAATCTCAACACAAATTTTACATCTTAACAGGCCAAATTAAGAAGTAAATAAAGTTTATAGAATCAATCTTCACAACTTCTTCCAACTTTAAACACATAGACATTCCACAATAATTCTTCATGAATTACTTACTTCTTCATTTAAGAAAGAAAAAGATAAAGTAAACCACTCAGAATGCATTGAAAAAATACAAAAACACATTGATTTAAAATTAAAAACCATAAGAAAAACAACAAACACAACAAGTATTAATTAAAAACTAAATGTAAGAATAAAAGTAAACACTTATCTGAAAATCCTCTCCACAGGACTCAGGATGTTCCTTTGAAACTTTGACTCTTCACTAAACTACTCCTCAGAGCATGTCTCCCAACTTCGATGACTCAGAAATAGAGTTCAGACTTTAATAAAAATTAAACTAAAGGAAAGAAAAGAAGTGGGAAGAAGAAGGCATCAATCCTACCCTTTTCTCTTTTCTACTCTCTACTCCTACTCCTAATACAATAAAAACTCTGTAAAAGCTCTCTTTAAAAAGCAATGGAAGATCCCCTAATCTTTCTTAAGATTCTCTTTAAAAATTAAACCAAAAAGTGCCTTGGTGTCTCTTCAAAACGAGTCCAGATTTGATGTGTCCACCAAAGAATGCACCCCCTTCATTCAAACTTGTCGCCCAAAGGATGTTATGGAAGTTACCACCAAGAGTTGCATCCCATCCCCTTTGAAAATGGCGCCAAATTCAAGTTAATCTCGATTTTTAACTGTGGCGGCTAAGCGCCGGCCCAGCGTCGCTTAGCCGCCAGTGCCCAAATTTTCATTTTTCATTTTTTTGCTCCAAATTTAATCCAATTTTGTTCCTTTCATCATAACCACTCATTTTCATCATACCTGCAAGAAAAACACAAAATATCTTCCATTAAAGTGCAATATCATCAAAAATAGGTATAAAAATGTACATAAAAAATACTATATATTTTATGTGTATCAGTATGCTTAAAGGGGTGTCGAATGCTTGAAAAGCTTGTGAAAATTAAGTAATTTCAAAGGTCTTTACTTTTATAATTTGATGATGTGATTACTTAAAAGATTAAAAATAGTGTTTTGAAAATTTTAAGTTTTAAGTGAATCAAAGCTTAGGTGTTTTTAAAAGTTGGAAGTGTTTTACATGTTTAAGGTTTTAAAAGTTTTAAATTACTTTTAAGTTTTATTAATTTTTAAGTAATTTGAAGACTTAGCTTTTTTAGAAGGTTTTTTAAGTGTTTTGAATTTCAATTGTTTGGAAGTATTAAGTTGTTTGAAAAATTAAAAGTCTTTTGAATTTTAAATCTTTAAATGTTTTAAGCTTTTTCGAAGGTTTTAAAGTATATTGAATTTTTTAAGTTCCTAAAAGCTTAAAGTTATTTTAAAATTTTAAAAGTGTTTTGAAAGTTTTAATAGGTTTATGAAGCTCAAAAAATTTAAGTTGTTTTAAAAAGTTAAATGGTTTTAAAATTTAAAAGTTTAAAATATTGTAAAATGCTTTTTGAATTCTCTTAGTTTATAAAATGTAATGTTATGAATCAAAATTAAGTTATTTTAACAAATTTTAAACTTTTTAAATTTTCAAGTTTGTAAAATTTTTAAGTTATTTTAAAGGTTTTTTTTCTGTGCGTTAAAATATTAAAGGTTTTAAGAATTAAAAAAAATGTTTAAGACATTTTAAAATTACAAGTTTATAGTGTTTTTTAAACTTTTTATGTTTTTAAAATTGTTGAATTATATTAAAAGGTTTTAAGTTTTTAATGTTTTAAGTTATTTTAAAAGGTTTTATAGTGTTTTAAGAGATTAAAAAAGTTTTAAGAGTTTTAAAAAAAGTTTAAGTTAATTTAAAAGTTAAAATGTTTTAAAGCTTAAAATTTTAAAGTGTCTTCATTGTATGAGATGTTCTGATTTTAAATGTTTAATTGGAATTTACAAGCAATTTAAACTTAAGTTATCTAAATTTATATTAACATGCTTTCATATTTCACAAAAAATACACTTAAGAAGTTCCTTTTCTTTTTTAAATAACATAATTAACATATAGAAGATTACTCAACATATTGGGATGATTTCAAATGAAGAACATTCCATATGAAGGCAATTTCATATTGATAAAACTATACATGAAAATGTTTATAGATGCATGCAGACTAAACACGATGAAGTCTACACATGGTGAAAATTGCATATAAATAAAACTAAAAATGAAGATGTCTACCTATGGAGACAAAACATGATGAAGTCTACACATGGTGAAAATTGCATATAAATAAAACTAAAAATGAAGATGTCTACATATGGAGACTACACGGGAAGCATATTATATATATATAAGTGTATACATAGAGTAAACTATACATGAAGCATACAATATATGGAGAAGTGTATGAATAGATTAAATTATACAATAATTCATATTATATTTATTAAGTTATATACATTGAGTGAACTACACATGTAGTGTAATATACATGGAGAATAACTTATATGAAGCAAACTACATAGGAACTACACATGGAACTATGTTTTTTACAAGAAAAAACCTACGAGGAAAAATACACATGAGAAATAACTTAACTTTATACAAACTTCACATAAGAAATAAATTTACTAGTAAAGTACATGTGCAAACGAACATCACATAAGGATATTATTTGAGAATGAACATCACGTTAACAAAATTATCATGATATGAACTTCACACAAGAAAGCCACAAGAAGAAATGTGTGAAGAAGCATACGTAGATGCGATAGTGTTTGGCCATTAGAGTGAAAAGAAGAAGAAGAAGTGAGGGAAGGAAGATAAGAAGAAGTGTGGTGGTTTGCTTTGCTAAGAGAAGTGGAGGAAGAGAGGGAAAGAAGAAGAAGAGAAGATAAGGAGGAGGATGGTGGTTGATGCGGCTGGACTTTAATATTGCAAGAACTTATGAACTCAAATTTGTATATATTTATAATAATTTTGTAAAGTCCACACATTCAACGCAAGTATACGCATCGTATCAAGTAATACAGGGTTCTAATGGAGTCCTGGTTATCGATCCCACAGGGAAGGAACAGATCTTACTATAGAATATATAATACTGAATTCCAACACTCAAATTGCAATTAAAGTTTAATGTTTACTTCTACTACTAAGATGCAGAAAACAGTAACAATTAAGCAAACTACAATTACTTCTAATATCTTTAAATCAGAATTAACTAACAGACACACACTAAGCTATATTTGACAGGTTTTGATATATAAGAAAAGTATCTTTCCTCTTGCAACGAGAATATGATATGTGGATGATATGGAATGATTATCTATCTTATTTTGCCAAATAGGAGCATAATTGTTTCCTTACCCTCAAAAGAGTACCCCCTCTTCCAAGCATGAAAAGAACATTGACATATCCTAAGTTTAGTTACTAAATCTAAGGCTAGGCTGGGAGAATACTGTTGGCGAATTTTTAATTTAATTTAAATAAATAATTTGAAAAGTAGTATTTAATTTTGAAAATAATTTTAAATTTGAAGATTTTAAGATATGAAATCAAACTGATCTCACATCCCAAATAGTTTATATAAACGAGCACCGCACTACAAAAAGTGTATCTATCCTTAAGGATAGATACACTGCTTGATGGTGGGGCTTGATTAAATAAACTAAAAGATTTGTGACATCCGTTTGGTCTGCGAACCAATTTTATGTGCCGACAAATTCCCCTGCTTAATATAAAAACATTAAACAGGGTTTATATTACACAGGTTCTTTAAAATTCCCTATAAGGGCAAGCCCCTATAGTTAATTACATCTTAAGTGACGGGAATCACCTAAGAAAACTCTCGATAATAATCAATAATTCGCTCTCAAGAATTTCGAAGTTTAAGTTTTCGAGGATTGAATTTTGGAATTTCAATAGGGAATGGATCAAATTTGGAAGATTTTATTTTGGGAATTCAAGGGAAGAAAGGTAGGAGAAATTACAGATTCGAAGCGAACTTCGGTAATTTCCCGACTATCCTATTGTTTGGCTTAGATTTAGGAAAGTCCTAATGTTTATTTAATATTTTGTTCTTGCCAATTTTAATTAATTAGGACTTATATTCGTATGACATGATCATTCAAATAGCCTCGAAGATGTGAGGGTTTATGTCGTATCGGACGACTACCTCAGAGTCCTAAGACCGGTTAGGGCTAAATTTGCCATGCAAATGCCTAACGAAGAGTTGAGGATTTATGTTGCACTAGGCAAACTACCCCGAAGTCCTATGGGTTTGTTATTTAATTCTGAGAAAGTTTTCTTGAAGTAGACTCGGGTTTTGCTGATGACGATGGCCGTCGTTGCCCACCATGCTCCGAGCTCCTTGTTGTTGCAGAGGTTTAGTTTTAGAAGTCATAAATCAGGGGATGAGAAAAGTGTTTTGGTTTAGAGAAAATCTTAATTTCCAAGTGTTTTTTTGTGTTTTATTTAAAACAAATCTTAAAGTTGATTATAACAACACCGGTTAATATCCCACGGTTCCATCCTTCCGGCATTGTTATTTTTATCGGATTCACTTAGTGCAGATGAATTTGCTAAACTCAACTAAATGAGTTCCACACTTTCATTTAGACCGTGGGAAATCCCGTTAGCAACGCGTAGGTTACATCATCCGAGGTATTCCCGATCATCCAATAGAACGTTTTAATTTAGTTGTAATTGCAGTTTTGTGTTCTGTTTGTGATTAAATTTTGAGTTATTTTATATTTTGAAATGTTGTGGCCGTGAATTTTATCTTGCAATGACTTTTAATTTAGTTTTGGTTTCAGTTTTAGGGACTATCCTAAAGGTGTGGGTTTTCATGCAACGGTTGTTTATCATGCGAGAAAAGTAAGTGCGATGCAATTAAAGAAATTGCAATAATGTAAATTGCAATAAAATAAAAGCGTACCTAGAGGGTCTTCCCGTCATCCCAAGCTGCACTTAAAAGACAATTGGAGTATTTAGGCGAGTTCCTAGGTAAAGGCTAAGGGAAGGGTTATGGTTTTCTACCAAGTTCCTAATCCTATAGCTAGTCATTTCCTATGACGTCTAGGTCTTTGTGTTTTGGTTTGAGGACGATTTTCTTCATCAAAGAATAATTAAGTTCCATTATTCTTATGGACGTCCTATCGTATCGAGGAAGTGCTTAAGAGAAATCTTAAACATCTTTTCAATATTTCTAGGATTGTTTTAAGTCCAAATGAATTTAATTACACAAATGAATTAATCGTCCGGGAATTCAAGTTTTGTTATCTTGCTCAGTGAACTAGGACATTTGAATATCCTATAAGTGAAATAGCATTTCATTTAATGTTCTGTTTAGGAGTTATGATAACCAAAGCTCTCGAGGGCAAATTGGTATTCAAATGGTTTATGATTTAGTTTAACTTCAGTTAAAGGGTTTAAATTTGGAATAGTGTTCAAGTTGCTTTATATTTAATTTCTTTATGTCTTAGGTAATGTTATTTAATTCGATTCCATTTAACTTTAATTTAATTTAATTTGATTTAGTTTTAATTTAATTTAATTTAATTCAATTTAGTTTGATTTGATTTAATTTCCCTTAATTTAATTTAATTTGATTTAACTTTAATTTAATTTAATTTAATTTAATATAATATAATTTAATTTAATTTATTTGATTTAATTTAATTTAATTTAATATTTTTTAATTTAATTTAATTTAATTTAATTTAATTTATTTAATTTGTTTATTTAATTTAATTTAATTTAATTTAATTTAATTATTTAATTTAATTTAATTTAATTTAATTTAATTATTTAATTTAATTTAATTTAATTTAATTTAAATTTAATTTGATTTTTAATTTTAATTTAACTGAAAAATTTAAAAAGAGTTTAATAATTTAACTTTTTAACTTAATCCTTTAACATTTTAAAATTCAAATTTGAGTTATCATTTTTAATTAGGAATTAAATATTATTGAAATAATTAATTTAGGGATTTTTAAATTAAAGAACAAATCTCTTCCTAAAAATATCCCTATTTTAATAGTTCCAATTTTATTATTCTTCCCAAATTTAATCGATTATTTAATTAAAGTTTATTTCAATTATTTTAAATTGTTTAATGGGTTTCTACCCTTTAATTATTTAAATTTCAATCATCCAAGTCAGATTAAGATCAAATATTTTACTTGTTAATTTTATTAAACCTAAAGTTTTAATTAAGGGTTAAAATTTTTTAATTACCATTTTGCCCTTCAAGCTTAATAATTCCATAACTCACTAAATTCAGCTCAAATAAACTTGAAATTTTTATGTGGCTTCACTCATATGCCAATAAAGACATGAGAGGAGAAAATGTGATTTTTCTGTATTTAATTTATTTATATAATTATTTTTAGTGGAAAATAGGAATTTCCAAGGAAAATTTAATAATATGACCAAGGGAAAGTTTCTATCCTTAAGAAAATTATGGGACATTCCTAATGACCAGAGGACCACTTGGACCAATTTTGGAGATTTTTTGAATTATATTATTTTTATTATAATTATTTTAAATTTTGGAGTATTAATTAATTTAAAAATAAAATAAAGGTTAAAAAATGAATTTTATATTTTTCAAAAATCTCTCTGATATCAAGGAAATTAGAGAATCAATTTTTGCAATTTTCTAATTTTTCTTTGATTTATTATAATTATTTTAGTGAAAATGCTAGAAAATACATTTTTTTTAATTTTAAAATTACCCTAGGCCTTTAAAATTTAATATCTCATAAAATAGACCTAAGAAAAATATGGGGTTTGTTCCTAAGTGATTAAAATTCAAAATGTGACATTTTGGTGAATTTTATTATTTTTATGATTTTATTATTTTTTAAATATTAAAATATTAAAATAATATTAAAAATCAACTTTTTAGAAAATTGAAATTTTAATTTTCTTAAATTCCCCTGATATCAGAGAGGCTTCAAAACCAATTTGGTGAATTTTCAAAAAGTATTTTGAAAGTTATGAATTTTTAAAGTTTAAAATGACTAAATGGCTTAATTAACCCATTTAGTAGGGCTAACCAAGTCCAATTGACTTCAAATTTTTATGGTGGGTTCCTCTGATCCTAAAGGTCAATGGAGAATTGATTTCAAGTCAATTTGATGTATGGTTAGCTCTAATTAATTAGGGATCTATTTTGAGTGTTTAAGCCAATTAGGGTTATTCCAAGTGAATTAATTCAAAAGCTATTTTTCCTAGGGTCCTCTGGTCATAAGAAACATCACCAAATTTTCCTAAAATTTTTTTCATAACATGCTAATTATTGGAATTAAAATACTCAAAACAGTAACATGAATTTGAAAAATCAATAACTTTTCATAGGGATGGCCTCTGACTTTGGAAAATTCGGGGAATGTTCCCGAGTTCGGAGGCTTCAAAGCCCTATGGTCTCATGCCATGGTGAATTTCCTATATGCATGGAGAATTAAAACAATGCAGAGGGTAAATAAATTATTAAAAATAAAATACTTGATGAAATTAAATGATTTCTTTTCCACATTATTCTCCTCTGTTCACTGAGCAAGAGGGTATTTTTATTTTATTTATGATTTTCCTACACAAATTTATGAATTTTTAAAGTTTAGGGAATTAAATAAATAGAAAAAAACCCTATTTTTCTATTTAAGTGACGCGGCGCCGGCTCGGCCTCGGCGGCTCCAAATGCACACGCGTCGCGCTCCCATTCGACGCCGCCGCTTGAGTCAGCAGCCCGGGTCCCGCGGTTCACGTACCATCTCCTGGTCCGACGCCATCTGAGCCGTCCATCCGCGCGTGTATTGAATGAACGGCATCCGTTCATCGTCCCCAAGCCTCCTAACCCGAGAACCGTCCATCTTCGAGCCTAAGATCTCACTCGATACTTGACCAAATTTAACGTTCTTATGCTCTATGGATTAGTCTCGAGAAGACGAACACATCCATACGGTTTATGTGGTATGAAATTGGCTTAAAGAAAATGGAGAATGTTCAGAAGCTCGGGAAGAAGAGTGAGGCCATACCTTTGCTCAGAGAAGTGTGGCTTCGATTTGAGGGTTGTTTTACCTTCTATTGGATCTCAGCAAGCTCCAGATGAAGTCTCTCGGTGCAGTGAATTGCCTAGGTAGGATTTCGACCACGATCGATCACAAAGCTTGGAGGCCGGAGCAACGCGGGTGGCTCTGGAGATGGGGCTTTCGATGGGGAACTTCTCCTCTTGGTCCGAGTGAAGGTGTAGGACCGGTCAATTTGAGGATTAGCTCACTGTGGCAAAGTGTCCTGGTTTTGGGCTAAAGTTTGAGCTCGAAATTGAACTCGAGTGAAGGGAATTAGGGCTGGAATTCGAGTGGGAATCAAATGCTCTATGTATGGGGAATAGTACGGAACAATTTTGGCGAGTTTCCTTAAGGTTTGTTTTCAGCACCTCTCATGGCCGAGAGGGGTGGTGTTTAAATAGGAGAGGGTGGAGGGCTTCCCGGGGAGAGTTAGGGCTTGGGATCGGTTGCTTAGGTCGAGGGCGGAACGTGCCATGGTGGCCATTGGGCATGGGGCGGCTCGACACGGTAGAATCCCAAAGTTGGCTCACATGTGAGCTCTCGGCCATGGTGTTTTCCGGCGACCTGGTGGGCGGCCGGCCGGGCATTGGTCACCATCTTGTTCGGGTGGGTCGGGGGCTGGGGTTTGGTGCATTCGATTGAGGTTTGACACGTGTAAAGTGGTTGAATCGAAGTAGAAAGGGGAAGGGGCTATTGTGGCTTATTTTGGTCGACCATGCGGATGGGTTGGGTGTACCTCCCAAGACACTGGTTTTGGGCTGAGGAGGTCGGGTGGGTCAATCTCCCATGTGTGGTGGAGTCTCCATCGAGGATTAGGTGGCAAAGCATGGTTTAGAGTGTGACATGCTTAAGGTAAAAAAAGGCTTAAGAAGGATTAGGAAAGGGGTCCTCCTTTTTCCATTAATGGCTTGATCACATGTCGAACCCTCCATGGCTTCATGTGGCTTGTCCATGGCTTGCATGGCTTGTCTTTGGCTTGGGGAAAAGCTTGGTCGATTTCATGAAAATGGATTTTAGGAATTTTTGGTAATTTGATGGAAATTTGTATGAAACTTGATTTGGAATGATTTGATGATGAATTTAGGACTTAGGTATTGAGTTTAATTGAAAGAATGATGAGGGGAAATGTCATATGGGCTTTGAGACCAATTTTGGGCCTTTGGATGTGGCAAAAATGGGCTTTTAAAATAGTTTAAGGAATGGGCCTTTAAGTTTAAAAATGAATTTATGGATGGGAGTTTTGTAAAGTGGTTGGGCCAAATAATTGTTGGGTTTAGCTCATGGATGTGTCATGAGTGACTTGAAGCAAATTGGGGGTGATTTGGGTTTGAATTGGGTTGAATTTGGACTCTTTTGGTGAATGGGCCAATATAGGTCAAAATGGGCCAAGTTGGGCCAATGTTGGGCTAGGGTTGAAATTGATGTAAAATTAATGTTGAGGAATATTTATGGGAGTGTTTCAAAGAGGTTTTGACTTTGGTTGGGTTTTGATTTTGGGGTTTGGGCTTATTTGAGTTAGGTTTGGGTTTAGGTCAAAATTGGGCCTTAAGCTTTGGGTTGAATTTGAGTGGGGTTTGGGTCTAAATTTTGGGCAAATAATTTTAGTGTTTTGTTTGTGGGGATGTTAAGGAAGATTTAGAAAAGATTTGGGGTTAATTGGAGTTGAATTGGGTGAGTTTGGGTCATGGGTCCAAATTGGGCTTTAAGGCCAAAAGTGAAATTGGATCCAAATGTCAATCAAATTGGACTTGGATTTGGTCTCGATTGGTGTTGGAAATGTTGAATTGAAGTTTAGAATTGAATTGGACCAGAATTTGGGTCAATTGGGTAGGTTTGGTTTGACATTGGGTTCACTTAGGGTTAAAATGGATCAAATTGGGGGTTTTGACAAAAGTAGGATAAATTGACAAAATTGGCCCATGGTGTAGTTGAACAAAATGAAATTGAGAATATTTGGGATTTTCTGGAATTTGTTGGGAATTTTCTGAATTTTTAGATTTTTGGGTCAAGAGGGGTATTTTGGGTATTTGGAGGGTATTGGGAGGTTTTCTTGGAATTTTTGATATTTTTGGGTATGGATGATCAATTTGAGTGATGTGGAAATGTTTGGGATTGATTTTGGGGAATTTTGGGTGATTTGGAAATTTTTGAGAAATTTGAGTAGTTTCAAGGGTTTTGGGTAGGCTAAGCGGGTGTAGGGTCCCGGGGGTCAAAAATTGAAAATTTGGAAAATTGAAAATTTGGAAAATTGAAAATTTGGAAAATTGAAAATTTGGAAAATTGAAAATTTGGAAAATTGAAAATTTGGAAAATTGAAGATTTGGAAAATTGAAGATTGGGTGAACATAAGTGGAATGGAATCATTTTGGTTGAGCCATGAAGCCATATCAAGCCCACATGAGCCATGAAGGGACTCATTTAAGGCATTCACTATGTTGTTCCTAACCCTCTTAGCCAAGGATTTAGGGGTTAAGGACCATCCATGTGAATCACCTACATGAATCAGGAGGTCAAGTTAGGTATGGGTGTGGTTTTAGGAGGTGTGTGAAAGTGTAGTGTGTGTGTAAGTCAGCCTCTTCACCAGACCAGGCCACCCAGGGCAGTCCTAAGGTCAAAGAGTCCTATAGGAACCAATCCTTTAAACTTCCACATTTGATTTCAACCCTCAGGTGATTAGGGGTCTATAGTCAAGTTTGTGGAGTTTGCGGGGAGTTAAGAAGTGGTTTGAATCTCTAAAAGGTGGTGGATCCCAATTCTAGTCCTCTAAGATAGTCAAAGAAAAAGCCTAAGGCTAGATCCTAAGTACTAAAAAGAAGAAGAGAAGACCTCATCAAAAATGAGGTCAACAGATAACGGTTGTCACTACGGAGCTCACACTCACCCTTCACCTGAAGGCTAACCTTCTAATTTAGTTACTAATCTTAGAACCAAATTGGGGATCTCAGTCTGTCGCCCTGAAACCTCCAATTTGACATCCATCAAAACACATTTCCCTATTTATTTGCACTCAATTCCCATGAACTATGCAATTCATCCATGTAAATTGAATGGGTTCTTCATTGTTGTTGTAAGACACTAAATCCTTTCGTAGTTAATGTTCAACAACATATTTTAATAATTTAATTTGCAAAATCGAAAGGTAAATTAAGATCAAAATTAAAAACCATCACAATTTCATCAATACTTTAAAAACACTTCAAATCCACATCAACACGTCATCACATCTCTATGCAAGAAGAAAGAAAAAGGAGACTACTCAGAATTCACAGAGAAGCCACAATAAAACATGAATTTTATATATAAAAGAAAAGTCATACAAACCACAAAAGAAAATACAACTTATCTCTTTCTCTTCCCAAATGCAATTCCCTTAAAGTTCCTTTGAATCCTTTTCTCTCTTCTTTGCAACACTCAATTCCCTCTTTAAAATGGAAAGGAAGAAGTAATCTCTCACTTTACTCCTTCTCCTTCACTCCTTAGAGAAGAATCCCTCTCAAATTCTCAGTTCTACACTCTTCTCTTCTAAGCCCCAACACTCAACACACACTCTCCCTCACTAAAACTACACTAGAAACACACTAGACTCTCTAGAGCACACTGAACACACACTATTTTTCGTCTAAAAACAGTTACTTATAAGTTAGAAACGAAATCCCAGGAGTTTCCATAAGCATCCCCACAAAAAGTCACCAAAACTCTTCAAATTTGAAATCCACCGACATTAGGTGCCGGCGGCGCCTGATAGGGCACCGATGGCGCTCTATCGTCCGAATATTTGTTGAGCTCTTGGGAAAATGGCACCGACGGCGCTAGAAGCTGTTTTCCTCCTTTTTGCTCCTTTTTGCTCCAAATTTATTCCTTTTAGCTTCTTTTCGCTCCAATCACCTAAAATCATCATACCTGCAACAAATCATGAAATATACCTTTCTTTAAATTGCAATATCACCAAAAATGGGTAAGATTATATAGCAAAAATAGTATATATTTTTGGTGTATCAAAATCCCCCAAACTTAACTATTACTTGTCCTCAAGTAATCCTTTTACTACATAAAAATATAACTCCAGGCAATGCACTTTTCACCTATAAGACACTAAAATTTTTCATTCAAAATATATATTGGTTAGACTTTTAGAAAGAAATTTAGTAACTCAGGTCAATACTACAGGAATAAGAATATTCAGCATTCAAGTCTAAGGGTTCTAGTCTTCTATTTATTTCAAGATAAATCATAATTTGTCACATTAAGAGTGCCTTGCAATATTATGTGAAAAAGAAGTTCATGCAAACTTCATCAGAATGTTGGCCAATACTTTAAATATTAATTCAGAAATGAAATCAAGTTCTGCCTTTAGGGTGACTCACGTGAAGCCAATTTTTTATTAGGCATCTCCTCAAGCTTCTCCTCATAAATATTTTTCTTCTTTTTCTTTTCTTTTGGGATTGTTTTTCAATCCTTTTTTTTTCTTTCCCCCTTTTTTTAATGAGGATTACTATATCTAGATAGCCTTTAATGATTTTGAACTTCACTCTCTTCTTTCTAAAGTTCAAACTTGAAATACCTCATAACTTTATAATTAGGTATGAGCTTTATTATTCATCATAAAGTACAATCTCTTCTTAATACTTATTGCTTTAAGTCTCTTAACATTTCAAAAATATAGTTTTCTTTACTTTAAATAATTAAATATAATCAAATCATTTCATACCAAATATCTTACTTCTATACAATTAACCTTTATTACTAAAAGATTTCATCCAATCCTTCCATAATATTCAACTAAAATAAAAATTTTTAGTTACCTACAGTGAGGGTTCAACTGCCAGAAGTTATGCTAATAATTTTTGAAAATATAATTATTGAGAACAAATAAGAGTTAATATTTTTCTACCCTCCCCCAAACTTAAATTTTTCAATAAATTTGAAACAGTAAGGAGTAAAAGAAACTAATATTTTTGTGCTGGGATCTTGAAATCTTCAACAGCTATCTAGTATTAGTCAAAATTTACAACTAGCAGGCATGAAACAGTTAGTAACAGTGATATATAAATATTTTAAACATTTTCATGGGTAAAGAGAAATTAACTTTAGACATCTAAACATCTAACAAAACACCACAATACTAAACAAATATCACATCACTACACTGTTCATTAAACAATTTCAAATTTTCTTATTACAACATAACAGCACATCAACAGGTTTACACATCACATGAAAGCAAATAACTACTACATCACAAAAATACAACACAACACACAACAAGAAATACAAAAACAGAAACAAACAAGCTACCAATCTTCATCACCAGGTTCATCAGCAGGGTCAACATGATCAGGTCTATACGATGTATAGCTGGGGCAGGTAGGAAATACCACATCAGTCTCCCCCTTCATGAATCTGACCTGAGCATCATGATAAGCAATATAAAACTCAACTCTTCTTCTCATATAGTCTTCATTCACATCACTTCTGGCCTCAAACACATTCATCCTACCATGGAGTCTATCCACACTAGCACTCTGTAATCTCAGCTGCTCCATAATATCAGATAATGTAGGGGGTTCAGATGTAGATGAATGTCATAACTCCTAGTAGGAATATCAGTACTTCTACTCTCATCTCGGGATCCTATATGAGAATCATAAGTACGAATAATAGTTTTTGTAATCGGTCTCAGCGGAATAGCTATCTCTTCAGAACAGCTGAACTCTACTCCAGACTGAACACACAAGGCATGAACTAAGGCAGGATGTCCTAAACCTCCAGTGGTCTTGCCTCTAGCAATAGTCTGAATGTTCTTAAAGATAATATCTCTAATATCAATCTTCTTCATCTTCTAAATACAATAGTTTAGAATTGCTCTATCCCTTGTATCTTCACCGTGGTGATAAGAAGGTAACAGTCTTGCAGAGATGAAATAGTGCCAAACTTTTGATGCAACATTTAACTTGGAAGTAGAGAAGTTAATCATCTATTTTTGACTTACTTTCCATTCCCCTCTTCCATCCGTCAGAAAAGCAATCACTTCCTTCATATTTGCCTCTCTAGTATCAAAGTTTTCATATTCACAAACAAATGGTTCCCGAGTCTGATAAAAGGCATTGATACGCTGAGGGGTAAATTCAACTATTTTTCCTCTAACTAACACATACTCAGTTTCAGTCCAGGGAAAATTTGAATAGAACTCTCTAACAACACCTATAACAACATTTGCAGTAAAATAACAAAATATTTCCCAATTTCACTTGGCAATTAACTGTTATACAGATCCACCAGGATTATCAAAAGTCTGATCCTGAATACACTTCTTATTGTAAATGTAAGAGTTAAAGTGAAATTGCACTTTAACATTAACAAATTTTTCTTCATCAAAATCCAATTTTCTCTTCCCTTTACTCATCCTTGGAGCCATGTGAATTTCTAAAAATTACAAAAATTTCAATAAATTCTAAATCCACAATGTAACAAACTCCAAATACTATTCTAATCAAGCAAGAGCAAATTTCATCATAGGAAATCTCAAAATTTCTTCAAAAATCTAAAAATTCCAATCTAAGCAATGTGAGAGATTTCCATGGTGAAAAAAAAAACTTAAAGTGAAGCTCTTACCAAGAGAAGTGTAGATCTGATCTCAAAAAGCTTTGAAATCACTTCAAATTCGAGATCTAACAAGCCCCAGGTCTTCAAAATCGTGAAAATGGAGGAGGAAGACGAAAGCAATGGAAAAAACTGCGGGTCCCAGGGTCAAAATCGCGAAATAAAGGGTTTTTGGCTTTTTTCTGTATTCGGGCCAAAAACTCTCTGCATTTGGGCGCCGGCAGTGCCAGTCCAAAAAATTTTTTGGGTCAGAATTTTTTTTTGTAATTTCAATCGTTTCGACCCCCAAAATGACATTTAACACTTCATTAAGCATCTATTTCATCACACAAGCAATAACTAACACAATTCTTACACAAACAATACAAAATATACTTCTATATATAAAATTCACGTTACATCATAAACACTAAATATGTTCATCAAATTAAACCAACAACTATTTAGATTCTTAATGTTACAAGTACGCTACGATAAGCTAACACTAAAATCTAAGCACACACAATGAAATTAAGCATAGAAAATCCAAATTCAAATTACAAAGCAAAGCAAAGTAAATACTAAACACACCAATTAGAATTAAGCAAAGTAAAGTAAACACACATCAAACATAAGCAGAATCCAGTAATCACTCCACATCGGTTTCAGAACTATCTTCCTCTTTAATATATCTAATAGATTGTTGATGCATAAACAAATTGTAGAAGAGACGGAATTGGAATTCATCAGATGAATCCTCAGCAATCACTGCATTCTTCTTCATCAGATTAATCAAGATCATCTCGATCCTACTAGTATGATCAAATTGTTCCTTCATCCTCCAATCCATATGATCAAATAAATCAAAAATTTTATTGATTGCATTCATAACATTTTCTACCTCTTTCTCCAACTGTTTGATCATCTTCAGTATCATTCTGTAACTTTCAAGAAAATAGGGCTGAATCGGTTGTGAAGTCTGAGTTGGTTCATCAACAAGCAGATTCATATCATATTCATCTCTAACTGTTTGGTAGTCATAAAGATTAGTTGGATCACTAGGCCTCCAGGGAAGAAAAACATTTTCCCAACTCTCATATGGAACTTGTGATTGACTACACAATAGAAATATGGTGGACGGGTGTCCAAGCCCATATTTAGTCCATGAACAATTAATCTCAAAACTAATTTCAAAATTATATTACCAATATCAATCGGCCTCCCAATTTGAATACAGAAATTCAAAATGGCACTTTCCTTGGTTACCTTGCTAATCTTCAAAGTTGGAAATAACTTTGTCGAAATAAAGTAATGACACTGCTTTGACACCAGATTTAAAGATGCAGAAGGGAAACTAATATATCCTTTTTCTCTAACTTCCCAATCTTCATTCTCATCAGTCAAATAATGATACACATTATTCATATTATCACTTGTGGCATTGAAATTAGCATAGTGGTAAATAGGCACATTCTCAATCATAAAGAGATCATTAATTCTTGCAGGAGTGAATTGTACAAACCTAACTCGCACAAAGACAAATCCTTGGTTGATCCTGTGCAGATTTGCATAGAATTCCTTCACAATCGGAACGACTACGGCAGCTGTAGTGTAATATAACACTTCCCAACGTCTTTCCTTAATTATCTCTTCAATTCTGGCAGTAGGACTATCCATACCTCGATTTATAAAGCCTCTTTCCTTGATAATTCTCCTCTTCATCATCACTTTGTTGAACAATCGTTGCGCCTTGAAACTTAAAAACCTCCTTTGGTTAAAAATTCGAGATCGAGGGGTTTCTAAAGAGCATGAATCCATGGGATGTGAATTGGGAATGGTAGTTTTCATTTTTCTAGAGTTTGGAAGTCTAAAATGGAGTTTAGGGAGTTATAAGGACAAAGATCCCACTCAAAACCGCCAAAACTCACATTTTGAAACTCTAAAAACTGTAAACAGATTTTGGGCATCGGCGGCGCTCAAATCCGAAATTCAGCAATTCTCTTTGTAATTGGGCGCCGGCGGTGCCAGTGGTCAAAAATCTCACCGAACTTTGTTTGGCCCAAAATATTCCAATATCTTAATTAGATCTAATATTTATAAATTTTAAAAGTATTTAGGAGCGATTAGCATTCACAAATAATTATCTAAAAAACACAACTACAACAAACAAGCAAACATACCACAAAGGTACATATGGGTTGCCTCTTATAAAGTGCTTGATTTAACGTCGTCAGCCCAACAAACCATTCAGTTAATCGAGATGAATCAGCATTAAAACCTCTTTGAAGTCAGGTTAAAACTTGTCAAATTAAGGCTTTAATAGATGCCCATTAACCTTGAAAATCTTTCCAGTATCAGGATCTTTAATATCAATAGCTCCAAAAGAATGAACTTTTACAATTCGATTAACTGACTTGTGCTTTCCAGGAAATAACTTCAATCTTGTATTGTATAACAAAACTTTTTATCCAAATTCCAATTTCTTTTTCAATATCTTCCAATCATGCCACAATTTCATTCTCTCTTTATAGATCCTGTCATTGTGATAAGATGCATTTCTAATCTCTTCAAATTCATTCAATTACATAAATCTCTTCTCTCCTGCATTTTTCAAATTAAAATTCAACTCTTTTATCGCCCAATATGCTTTATGCTGCAATTTAATCGGTAAATGGCAAGTCTTACCAAACACTAGTCTATAAGGAGACATTCCAATTGGGGTTTTAAAAGCAGTACTATAAGCCCATACTGCAGTATCTAATCGAGCAGAACAATCTAATTTATGATTATCCACAGTTTTCTCCAAAATTCTTTTAATTTCACGATTTGACACTTCTGCTAAACCACTAGTCTGGGGATGATAAGCAGTAGAGATTCTATGAATAATATTATATTTCTCAATCAATCTCTTTATTTGATTATTCCTGAAATGGGAACCGCCGTCAGTTATAATCACTCTCAGCATTCCATATCTCGTAAATATATTTTTCTTTAAAAGTTTTGAAGCACTCTGAGCATCACATTTAGGTAAAGAAATAGCTTCAATCCATTTCGAGACATAATCAACTGCAACCAGTATATATAAATTCCCAAATGATGGAGTAAATGATCCCATAAAATCTAATCCCCATACATCAAAAATTTTAACTTCCAAATTATAATTTAGAGGCATTTCATTTCTTCTAGAGATATTACCTACTCTCTGACATCGATCACGTGATTTAATATATTTGTAAACATCCTTAAAAAGAGTAGGCCAATAAAATCCATATTGTAAAATCTTAAAAGTAGTTTTATCAACACCAAAATGACCTCCAAATTCAGAATCATGACATTGTTGAATAATTAAATTTGTTTCTTCTTGTGGCACGCATCTCCTAATTTTCAGATCCTTACACTATTTATATAGATAGGGCTCATCCCAAAATTAAAATCTTGCATCATATTTAAACTTCTTTTGTTGTTGTCTTGTTAAATCAGGTGGTACAATATCACTCACAATATAATTCACAATATCAACATACCAAGGCAATTTTCTTCCCATAATAGTATAAAGTTGTTCATCAGGGAAAGTTTCTGTAACTTTCTTCTCAAATTCAGATAATTTATCATACTCTAATCTCGACAAATAATCAGCTATTTTGTTATCAGATCTCTTCCTATCAACTATCACAAAATTTAATTCTTGCAAAAGAAGTACCATCTAATCAGTCTAGGTTCGCATCCATCTTTTACATTAAATATTTGATAGCTGAATGGTCTGTACGCACAATACTTTTAGCTCCAATTAAATAAGGTCTAAATTTTTCTAAAGCAAATACTATAGCAAATAACTCTCTTTCAGTAGTGGTATAATTTGAGCTTCATTAAGAGTTTTACTAGCATAGTAAATGACTTTGAAAACTTTATCATGTCTTTGCTCCAATGCTACTCTGATCGCATGATCAATAGCATCACACATGAGTTCAAATAGTTTTTCCCAATCTATTGAAACAATTATAGGTACAGTGATTAATTTCTCTTTCAATAATTCGAAAGCACTCAAACATTCATCATTAAAATCAAACTTTTTATCATTTTCTAAAAGCTAGCACAAAGGTTTAGTAATTTTAGAAAAATCTTTAATATATCGCACCGTAAAATCCAGCATGTCCTAAGAAACTTCTCACCTCTCTCACGGCAGTGGGTGGTGGCAATCTCTCAATCACTCTAATTTTAGCGGGGTCGACCTCCATACCATGTTCGAAATTTTTGCCCAAGCACAATTCCTCCTGCAACCATAAATTGACATTTCTCTCAATTCGAACTAAATTTGTTTTCTGACAAAGCTCCAAAACTTTTGCTAAGTTTTCTAAGCAGATTTCAAATGAAATCTGGAATACAGAGAAATCATCCATGAAAACTTGTATTCCATTATCTATCATACTATTGAAGATAGACACCATACATCTCTAAAATGTTGCAAGTGCTTTACACAGTCCAAAAGTCATTCTTCAAAAAGCAAAGGTTTCGTAAGGGCTAGTAAATGTTGTCTTTTCATGATCCTTATGAGCAATAGGTATTTGATGGTAACCAGTATATCCATCCAGAAAGCAATAGTACTTGTGTCCAGCAAGTCTATCCAGCTTTTGATCAAGAAAAGGAAAAGGAAAGTGATCTTTTCGGGTGGCGACATTTAATTTCTTATAGTCAATACAAATTCGTCATCCACTAATTTGTTTTGTGGGTATAATTTCATTACATTCATTCACTTCAACAGCCACTCCTCCCTTTTTTGGTACACAATGTATTGGACTCACCCAAGCACTATCTGAGATAGAATAAATAATTCCATCATCCAGTCATTTTAAAAACTCCTTCTTAACTACTTCTTTCATTATTGAGTTCAGTCTCCTCTGCGGATCAACTCTAGGTTTATGTTCTTCATCTAATAAAATTCTGTGCATACAAATTGAAGGACTGATTCCTTTAATGTCTGCTAAAGTCCATCCAAAAGCTTTCTTGTATCTTTTTAAAATTTCCAACAACTTTTGTTCTTGATAATCATTTAACTCCAACAATACAATAGCTGGCAGGGTAGATGATTCTCCTAAAAACATATACTTCAATTTATTAGGGAGAATTTTCATCTCAAGTTCAAAAGGTTTTATTATAGATGGAATTAAGCTTTTATTTCCACCTTCCATAGTGTCTAATACTTCAAATCTCTCCTTAACATACTCCAAATCTTCATTCTTCTTACTATCTGAATTTTCTTCATTTTCAATTTCTTCTTCAAACATATTTTCATACTCTATTTATTTTTTAAATATATTTTCAAAATGATCGTTTCTCAAATATTCACAGACCTCCATCCTAAAACATTCATTATCTTTTTCCATTGAGGGATACTTCATAGATTTAAAAATATTAATGGTCACCTCTTGATCATTAACTCTCATAGTTAATTCTCCTTTTTGAATATCAATCACTACTCTCCCAGTAGCAAGGAATGGTCTTCCAAAAATGAATGGAATTTCTTTATCTTCCTCCATATCAAGTACAATAAAATCCACAGTAAAGTTAAATTTATCAACTTTCACTAACACATCTTCCACCACTCCTTTAAGATAAGTAATGGAACGATCGGCTAATTGAAGAGTCACAGATGTAGGAAAAATTTCTTCTATTCCCAACCTTTTGAAAGTTGATAAAGGCATAAGATTAATACTATCTCCCATATCACATAAGGCTCTTCCAAAAAAAATTTCACCTATAGCACACGAGATAGTGAAACTAGCAAAATCTTTAAGTTTTTCCGGATGCTTCTTCTAAATAATTGCACTACATGCTCCGCTGAGTGCAACAATTTCATGATATGTAAACTTTCTTTTCTTTTTGAGAATATCCTTCATAAACTTAGCATAATTAGACATCTGTTCTAATGCTTCAATAAAAGGAATATTTATCGTTAATTTCTTAAGAATCTCCAAAATTTTTCCAAATCTGTTATCCCTGTTTTGTTGCTTCAATCTTTGAGAAAATGGAGATGGTGGTTTTTCAACAGTAATCTTTATTGGTTCAAGAGGATAATCCAAGTCTGGATAAATCTTTTTTGAAGCTTTTTCAATATTCATGTTCTCCTTTTCTATTTCAACTTCTTTTTGCACTCTTGTTTTCAATTCATTTCCACTCCTTAAATGAATAGCCTTAAGTTGTTCCTTGTTTTGATCCTTTGGATTGATCTCAAAATTACTTGGAAGCATTCTCGAAGATCTATTATTAAGTGCAGTGAAAATATGCCCCAATTGATTTTCAATATTTTTCATCGCAACACCTTAAACTTGTAATTGATTTCACATATTCAGAATCATTTCTTTAGTAAACAACTTCTTATCCTTAAATTGCGGATTACTATTAAATCCAGGAGGACAAGATGGTCTAAAATTGGTATTTCCTTGATTATTCAAATTTCCAACTGGATTTATAGAATTGTTCCCCCAATGTGTTAACATTAGCATTGTTATTACTCTAGTTGAAGTTTGGGTGATTCTTCCAACCAGGATTATAATAATTCAAATAAGGATTATTAGGTCTATTAATAGCATTCAAAGTCTCATAAGGTATTTGAGATTCTGTTAGTTGTCCAAATGAATTTTCCTCTAACACTTGGGGTGGTTGAGAATAATTCATTCCATACTGATCTATTTTCTTAGAAAGGGTTGCAATTTGAGAAACTATCATATTCATCATATCTGAATCATGAACACTAGCTACTCTTTTAGGATTTACCCGTTCAAAGGTACATTAAAAATTATTAGTAGCCATTTCTTCAATTAATGTATATGCTTCATCAAAAGATTTTGACATTAACGATCAACCAGCAGCAACATCTATAATCGATCTCAATGATCCCACTAATCCATTATAAAATATTTGAATTATTAACCAATCTGGTAAAGCATGATGTGGGCACTTCCTAAGAAGATCTTTAAATCTCTCCCAAGCTTCATATATTGATTCCCCTTCAAACTGACCAAAAGATGTGATATCATTTCTTAGCTTAGTAGTTTTTTATGGAGGAAAATATTTTGATAGAACTTTTAAGACAATTCTCCCCATGTTTTAATAGATCTAGGTGCTAACGAATTTAACTACGCCTTAGCTTTATCCCTTAATGAAAAAGGAAAAATTTTAAGCCTGACAGCATCACTCGACACTCCGTCATATTTAAAAGTAGCACACAGTTCTAGAAAACTAGCGAGATGTAAATTTGGATCCTCATTAGGTGTTCCTCCAAATTGATTGTTTTGTACCATTTGGATAATAGCAGGTTTAAGTTCAAATGAATTAGCAGCAACATCAGGATTTTGTATAGTTATATGAATTCCATCTGTTGTTGGGTTAGCATAATATCATAAAGGTCTTGGCAAATTTCCATTATCATTTCTCTGATTATCTTGATTATTCACCATTTCATAAGGATTTTTAGTTTGTTTTTGTTGTTTTCTAATTTTTTTAACAGTACACTCTAACTCCGAATCGTAAGGTACCAAACCTATAAATCCACTATGACGCATATAAAATAACACAAATAATTTAAAAAGTAAACAAACACACATAATTACACACTACAAAGTAAAGGTTTTCAGTCACTATATTATCAATAGATACTGTTTATACTTTCGTCCTTCCTTCCCCAGCAACGGCGCCAAAAACTTAATGCGGCTGGACTTTAATATTACAAGAACTTATGAACTCAAATTTATATATATTTATAATGATTTTGTAAAGTCCACACATTCAACGCAAGTATACGTATCGTATCAAGTAATACAGGGCTCTAATGGAGTCCTGGTTATCGATCCCACAGAGAAGGAACAAATCTTACTATAGATAATGTAATACTGAATTCAATACTCAAATTGCAATTAAAGTTTAATGTTTACTTCTACTACTAAGATGCATAAAATAATAACAATTAAGAAAACTACAATTACTTCTAATACCTTTAAATCAGAATTAAGTAACAGACACACACTAAGCTATATATTTAAAAGTTTTTGATATATAAGAAAAATATCTTTTCTCTTGCAACGAGAATATGATGTGTGGATGATATGGAATGATTATTTATGGTATTGTGCCAAATAAGAGCATAATTGTTTCTTACCATCAAAAGAGTACCCCCTCTTCCAAGCATGAAAAGAACATTGACATATCCTAAGTTTAGTTACTAAATCTAAGATTTGAAGTCTGGGAATATACTGGATCGTCACTACGGAGCTCCCACTCACCCTTTACCCGAAGGCTAACCTTCGAGTTTAGTTACTGATCTCAACCTACCCTGAAACCTCTAATTTGACGTCCATCAGAACACATTTCCCTATTTATTTGTACTTAATTCCCATTAACTATGCAATTCATCCATGAAAATCGAATGGGTTCTTCATTGTTGTTGTAAAAAACTAAATCCTTTCAGAATTAATGTTCAACAACATATTCTAATAATTCAATTAGCCAGATCGAAAAGTAAATTAAGTTCGAAATGAAAAACCATCACAATTTATTCAATACCTTAAAAACACTTCAAATCCACATCAACACATCATCACATCTCTATGCAAGAAGAAAGACAAAGGAGACTACTCAAAATTTATAAAGAAGACACAATTAAAAATGGATTTTATATATAAAAGAAAAGTCATACAAACCACAAAAGAAAATACAACTTATCTCTTTCTCTTCCCCAATGCAATTCCCTTGAAGTTGCTTTGAATCCTTTTCTCTCTTCTTTGCAACACTCAATTCCCTCTTTAGAATGGGAAAGAAGAAGCAATCTCTCACTTTACTCATTCTCTTTCACTCCTTAGAGAGGAATCCCTCTCAAATTCTCACTTCTACACCCTTCTCTTCTAAGCCCTAACACTCAACACATACTCTCCCTCACTAAAACTACATTAGAAACACACTAGACTCTCTAGAACACACTGAACACACACTATTTTTGTCTAAAAATAGTTATTTATAAGTTAGAAACAAAATCCTAAGAGTTTCCATAACCATCCCTTCAAAAGTCGCCAAAACTCTTCAAATTTGAAATCCACCGACATTGGGCGCTCCTCCTTTTTGCTCCGAATTTGTTCTTTTTCACTTCTTTTTACTCCAATCACCTAAAATCATCATACCTGCAACAAATCATGAAAAATACCTTTCTTTAAAGTGCAATATCACAAAAAATGGGTAAAATTATATATAAAAAATAGTATATATTTTTTGTGCATTAGTGGTGAGAAGATTAGAGGAAGAGAGGGTGGTGGTGAGAGAAAGAAGAGGAAGAGATAGTGATGGTGAAAGGAAGAAGACAAGGGGGATTTTTTGGCTAAGAGTAGAAGAGGAAGAATGTAGTGGTGGCGAGAACAAGAGAAGAAGAAGAATGTAGTGATGAGAAGAACAGAAGAAGAAGCAAAAGATTGTAGTTGAGAGATGAAGAAGAATGTAGTGGTGAGAAGAAGAAGAAGAAGAGAAGAAAAAGTGTGTAGTCATTAGAAGAAAAGAAGAAGCATAGATGACATAAAATGGATAAGCTTAAGAACACCAAAGAAGAAGACAGAATAAGAGCTAGAATGCCAGATATTGAGACCATACAAAGGAGAGGAGAGGAGAAGTGAATGAATTCTTTCTATGTGGAGGTTAGGTGGGGTTCATTTAAGGGTTAAAAGAGTTAGAAATCAAATGTAGGAGTGATTGAAGCTTCGAAATGAGTTCAATGAGGACTGACAAGGTCTTAGGTATGTCGCTCGCTTGCATAATCACATTGCCCAACTAGTTGGCAAGGCATAATTACGCTACCCACTCATCATAATTACACTAGGGATGTTACATTGGCTTGGGTTGGGTATGGCCAAGGTTTTGATTGCTCAGTTGGCATGGGGAAAGGAGTGATGCAGCATATGTCACTACTATCATAGTTATGCTAGTGGTAAAATCACTACGCTAGAATATGGCGTAGCTATGGTAATAGAAAGATTTTTTTTTACATTTTTGTTTTTAATTGTTAGCAAAGTCCTATTAATTCCCAAAACATGCTTTGTATGGAGCATCCACAAGAGAAAATATGGATGCAAGTATTGACCAAAAAAGAGTTGACAAAATGTGGGGTAAACAAATGAAATCCAAATATAAGTAGCAGATTATTCAAAGTATGACATAAATATTGGTGTTGAATATTGTGATTAACTAAGTCCATGAATGTGAGTATCACTACTCATGATTTGAGCTTTGATTTTTTGAAATTAGCAATGAGGATTGGAATTTTTATTTAAGTGATTGAGCATTGAAGTCAGTAATTTATGAGCATTAGAGTTTCCTATTGATGTGATCCACTAAAGACTCACGATTGGGATATAGGAAAATGTTGCATAAAGTAGTTCAATTTAGGATTTTATGAATTGAAGTCCCTAAGGAACTTACATTTGTCATAGAAAAAAAGCTTGAGCAATCTAATGATGATGTTATGAAGCACTAAATCCTAAAGACTAATGAACTTGAATAGCCTAACGATGGTGTTGTTACACTTGTGTCATTATGATAAAGAGTACATTACAATTAAGCTTCATGTTTTATAAAATAAAAAACATTTGGAAAGCCTAAAGATGGTGTTTTATTTTTCTTGATTTTTATGGTAAAAATTCTAAGGATGGTACAGTTAAGCTTAGTGTTCTATAGAATGAAAAGTTTGAATTTGTATTAAAGTTTAAAATGTTCAATGGCCACATTATGGTAGGAAGTATGAGGACTTAGATCTATCTTAGATTTGTTAGACAAGCATTTGCCTACTATAATTTTTTAAGAATATTAAAACCAATTAAACCTAACCACATCATTTTCTTGAATAAAAGGATTGTTCAATTTTGCACCCTTAAGGCAGTTGATGATTTTCTAACTCTTTGGAATGTTTATGACTTTTTTCACTTTTAGGACAATTAATGATTTTTTCCCAATTTTGCAGTAGTTATTAAGTTTATTTCACTCTTAGGGCGGTTGATAAGTTTTTCCACACTTAGAGAAGTTGATGAGTTTTCCCACATTTGCGGCAATTGATGAGTATTTAGTTATATTACGTGGAAGAAACCCTAGGGGATATTATACCTTACCCAAATAATAACCAAAACAGTCCAAGGACAATATAGGGAATCTTAATGTCCAAAAGACCCAAAATGAATTTTTAACTTTAATTTTATGTTTTGTGTGAAAATTTTTAATATATTTTATTCAATGAGTGTTAGTTTTGGTTTTATTTCAAGTTTTAAATTAAATCAATTCCAAGTGTTTCACAATTTAAAATTTGAAGAAGCCATTATTCATCAAGTCATCTAAAGATCAAAACAAGATTAATATAGAATCCTTACAATCAATTACTAAAAATTTTTTTCCTTAAATAAATAATATAAATTTCAAAATGCTTTAATAATAGAAATGAATCCAATGTAAACTAAATATACTTAATTGACTTCAATAAAAAAACCAAACAACAAACACCCACATACATATTAATAAAGAATAACAGTTGCAACAATTCTGTGGATCTTATCCTCAGATGATGAGTGGGTCTATACTTTATAAGCCTAGATATTGATTGTAGCTATAAGGAAGCTTGGAGTCTCGTATCTTTCTAAAGTTGATGGAATTCCTCTTTTTTGAATGTGGGCATCAAAATTTGATGTCACATGTGTGAGATGTCCATATGAATGCTATGGGGCAGTACTTCTCTCTCGCACAACATCATGTAGTCTAAGACATCCATTAAGACCTCCTAGTATGTGCTTTGAGCATGGAACTAGGGTTGATATCGATTCAACTTTAACCAGGAGATTTGATGCGATGCGACTTTATGTATGCTTTAAAATACAAGAATTTGATACCACTTTTTAGAATATTTAATTTCCAGCAAATGGCTTCAAAAACTTGATGTGCGAGGTTTACATTTATTAATTTATATTTAGATTTTATAATAATTATTTTAAAATTCACAATTTTAAATGCAAGTATACGTATCGTTCAAGTAATACAGAGCTCTAGTGGAGTCCTGGGTATCGATCACACAGGGATAGTGAATTTATAAAAAGTGAGAAATATTAGTAATATTTTGGAATTTTCAAATGCAATTTATATATACTCTTCTTTTTTTTAATATGTATATTCAAATTTAATTTACTAACAATTTTTACTAAAAGCAAGTAAGCAGTAAAGTAAAGTAAGCATTAATTAAAATTCAATGCAAGTATAAAAACGAATTTCTCCTTTTTCAACTAATCCAAGAATTATAAAGTAATTACCTTTTGTCGGGAAATAAGATTATGGTATTGTGCCAAATAGAAGCATTCCTATTCTTTACCCTTTGGTCCAGGTGCAAAGAACATTGACTAATCTATAGATAGGCTCAGGATGTTTTATTAGTAGAATGATTTAATCTAAGCTCACACTACTATAAGCCCAAGGGTGGCTATGGTCGGCCCTACCAGTGACCCGTTACCTTTCTATAAACCAAATTATTAGAATTTAGTCTGTCACTCTAAATACTAATTAATTTTACGCCCAATAAATATTATCTTCCTATTTATTTGCACTTCACCTTAAACAATCCGCATATAGCCTGCGATTACCTAAGGATTCATGTGATATCTACTAGTTAAGAATTTATCTCCGGATAGGTCTCAAAATTCTTCAACAGGTTTTAACAAATTAAATGGCCAATTTAAAAAGTAAACTAAGATCAGATATTAATATCATCACAATGTTTTAAACTATTTTTTATATTTAATTCTCCTACAAAATTTAATGAATTTATAATCTTTTCATAGTTGAAACGAGAAAGATAACTAACTACTCAGAACACATTAAAATAACAAAACAAAACATATTTATAAAACTTTGAACCAAAGTACAAATACTTATCTGAAGTATTCCTTCAAGTGATCCGCTGACTTCTATTGACTCCAAAGCAATGATGAAAGACTCCAACATCAATAACTCACAATAAACACTCAAAATAAACTCACTAGATACAAAATAAAGTGGCACCCTAAGTATAGAAGAGACTAAATAAAACTAGAGAGGAGAGAGAAGATGCTAAAATGGGTATGTGTCCTAAGAGGGGGGGTTTTGGTGCGATTTTCTCTCTATAATGGGCTCCTATTTATAGAGCTATGAATTTGAACAGGGGTTGCTTAAGGCACCTCTTCAAAATTCATCAAAATTCAATGTATCTTCTAGAAGGTAACTATCGTGCCTAGGCGTCGGACTCCGTGACCAGGTCTTTCGCACCTCTTCACTTTGGGTCGCACCTCTTCGCGATCCAGACCGTTTCCTTGTGTCCAAATACATTGTATCACATGTCCTATATATTAGGAGTAACTTCCAGTCTTCTAGATGCTCCAATAATAGCTTAACACCGTCAAAATAACTGCCCAAAGTCATCAAAAAAACTTGACAACTTCTGTATCGAACTGGCGCTTACGCGCCAGATTCTGGCACCAGGCCAATAATTCAAAAATTTTGCTCCATAAGCTCCATTTTTGCTCCTTTTTCCTTCTTTTTCTTTCTTGGACTCATTTTAAATCATCTACATCCAAAAACATAAAAATATCTTTCATTAAAGTATAATATCCTTAAGAATTGAATCATAAATAATGCATAAAAATGGGTATTTTTTAGGTAGATTAAATTCCCCCAAACTTAAATGTTACTTGTCCTTAAGTAACCCTTCTAATTACATAAAATTGATAATATTTGGAATGAAGTAAAAATATTTAAGATTCCTTGCAATTTTTGGTTTTATAAATGCTTTAGCAAATCATTAACCAAATTTCACTAATTAAGTTTAATTTTAAGAATTAAAGAATATTTAACTACCAAATCATAAGACTTCCTATTTTTCATTTATTTTAAGAATAATTGTAGTTCATCATATTAAGGTCACATAGAATATTTACAAGAAATGATTTTCATGAAATATTTTTCTAGTAAAAATATATGTACATAAAAATTAAGTTAAAAATGTAATCAATCTTCTTTTTATAAGATAATTCAAGTAAAGCCAATTTTTGATTAGGCATTTCTTCAAGCTTCTCCTAACTTTCTTTTCTTCTCATTTTTTTTCTTTTTCTTTTCTTTTTTTTTTCTTTTAGATTTTTTTTCAATCCTTTTTCTTTTTTTTTAAGTAAGGATTACTATTTTTGGATACCCTGTTAATAATTTTGAACTTCACTATCCTTAACTTATTTTCGAAAACTTATACATTTTTACTTAATGAATATGACATTAATAATTTATTATTTTTCAAATCTTATTTAAATCTTTTCTTTTTCAAGCAATAATCTTGATTCCTTAGTATTTCAAAAATACAATTCTCTTTACTATAAATAGAAAAATTTTGATCTTATTATTCTTTAAGCTAAATGATTTTATTCTTAAAATCAACCAAAATTTTTGAAGTTTTAGTTAAGTTTAATAAATTATTTATAAATTCAAAAATTTAGGTAATCTTAAATAGATTTTTCATTCCTTATGTTATGTTAATATATTTTTAAAGAAAATATTAGTTCTTTAAGGACAAATAATATTTAAATTTGATAAATGTTTTCCTTCCCCCAAACTTCAGCTTTAGTATAAATATGAATCGTAAAATTTTCTAAAGCATGAGAGAAAGAAATAAACAGGAATTAATCTAAGTACAGTAATGATGTAGTAAGGAAAAACTAACTTTTACTTCTACACATGCTTCAATATGAATATAACAGAAATGATTAAGCATATATAGAAAAGTTTTGCAGAGCAGGATTTAATTTTTAAATATAAATCTTTTTTTTAATTTTTTTTTTAACATGCAAATTTTCTAACTATTCATGAACACTAAACAGTAGGCTGAAACAGAAATAAACTTTATAGAAGTTCATTAACATTTCAGTCTTAAACACACATTGGATAATCTAAAAACAGTTTAAACATAAAAGTTCACATAAACACTAACAAATAACATCACACTAAACTGTATATGAAACACGAAAATACACTAAAAACATAATTAACAATCTCTAGAGATAAGTCAAGTTACTAATCACTATATGTAGCTTCATCATCATCATCACCAAAAAAAACTCCATATCCTTTGGATCAACATATGGTAAAAATCTGGGACAAGTAGGGAACTGAACATCGTGCTCACCCTTCAGAAATCAAACTAAAGACTCTGAATACTTAGCATCGTAATCACTCTTTCTTTGTTTATACTCAGAAAGATGATCAATCTTCTTGTCCATAATATCTAATCTACAGTGAGCTAAGAATAACTCATGTTGTTGCTCTATAAACTTATCATGCATGGTTTCTCAAAAAGTATATGATGGCTCAGCAGAAGTAGATGGTCTAGAAGTAGAAGCTCTACCTGAAGTAGGTAATGAACCAGCAGGTGCAGTAGAACTCTTACCTCGTAGTCGACCATAAATGCTGATGCTTTCTCTTCCTATAGGTTTTGTCGACTTGAGCTTTTCCTTAGAAAGCTCAGCAACTACTCCAGCACTTTGACATAAAGAATAGAACATAGATGGAAAACCAAGTCCAATAGACGTGCTAGAATGAGTTGTAGCCTCTACAGAATCATAAATAATGCTCCCTACATCAATAGACTTCCTCTCTTGAATGCAGTAGTTGAGAATAGCTCTATCTTTGGTAACTTCGCTCAGATAATTAGATGGAAGGAGACGAGCAGAAATAAAGTAGTGCCATGCCTTTGAAACACCATTAAGCTTAGAAGATGAAAAATTTACCCTTTTTCCGTTCCGAATCTTCCAGGCTCTAGTACTATCAGTCAGGTAGGCAATGATCATATCCAAATCTCCCTCAGATGGAGATAATTCTGAGTAATAACACAATATGTTTGGAGGCAGGCCATAGAAAATATTGATGCGTTCAGGAGTGAATCATACTCCAACTCTTCAAACAAAAATCTCGTAATCTTCAGCATCCACAAAATTAGAATTAAACTCTCTAACAACCGGGATAATAACCGCAGTGAAATAGCAAAATCGTTGCCAGTTGAGCGCAACTCCAGGATTATAAAAACTTCACTCCGAGATAAATTTCTGAGTCGTAGCAAAATCATTATATCGGAAGTGTGCAGCAGCAGTGACGAACTTACTACGATCAAAATTTTCTCGTTCCTTTCCTCGCTTAGATATGGGTGCCATCTAAACATGAAAATAAAAAACGCGAAATAAATTCAACGGATCTTAGGAAAATAAACTAATTTAAGCTTTTCAAACTTGAAAAAGCTTAAAAATTCATGGATTTAACCAAAAAATCAAAATTTTTCTCAAAATTTCGATTTTTCTTAATGAGAGCAAAATCCATGGTGAAAATAAAAAATAATGAGTTTAGAATGTAGATCTGACCTCGAGATGAAGAAATCGGGTGATTTCAAGCTCAAAAACTTGAAAATCCGGCTTTAAATGGGATCTATAGGTGGTATTTTCGCGAAAAACAGTGGAGAAGGAAGCTTAGGCATCAAAAATGGCGTGGAGGGCTTTAAGACGATGAGTTTTCGGGTTCAGGCCAAATCGGAGCCTAGGCGCCGAATTCTGGCACTTAGGCGCCAGACTATCCTTTCCAAAAATTCGATTTAAATTAAATATTTTCCACCAAATCTTATCAAATTTGACTCCTAATTACTCTTATGAGAGTATTAATCCATTTTATATTCTCCAAATATTTTCACAATCAAATTAAAATGATAGTATAGATCCACAAAAAAATGTATCCAAATTCTTCAATTCTAAATCCTAACAACCATTCCAAATTCAATAACTTTCAGTACAAGATTGTATCATGGTTCAGCATTTTATAAATAACACAAACAACAACATATTCAAAGCAAACATTCAAATCCAACAACACACATTGAACAATTAAGTAAACACACAAATTAGATATTCAACACACTAACACAAGACTCGATCACACCTTAAACACATATAGGATCTCTTTAACACTGATCTTCAATTACCATCTCTTTCGCAATGAAGTTCGCTAGGACCGAAGGGATAGAACACCAACGCCCTTGGAAATTCCAAAGCCATCTTTTCATCGTTCCACTTGTTCTTTATGTAGATTTCTACTTGAGCGTCGTGATAGGCAGCCATATGATCAGATTGAAGTTTGGTTTGCCATTCCAAGTGTTCGTATTGGTGGTACATCTCATGGAGACGATAACAAATACTTTGAAGTTCTGCTTCAATCTTATCCAATCAACTAAACATTTTCTCCACACTAACAACAATAAAACCATTAAAATAAGACTGAGGATCTTTAGGAGATTTGTCTCTTACCTCATTTCCATGATTTCCTCTATCCATTGCCTCCAAATCCTTCTTAACTCATCCAAAATGGATTGCTCTGGACGAAATTAGTGTTCATATGGGATTGGGGACAAAAAATCGGCTATATATAAAGAGATTTTCTATGAAAAACTGAAGAATTTCAGTTTTTCCATGATCTGTAACCGCGGCGCTCAGGTGCTGGAATCTGGCGCCTAGGCGCCGGATCATCAATACGTAGGCCACTCTGGCGCTTAGGCGCCGGAACCTCGATCGACTCTGATTCGCCTATCATCAAATTTTGCAAAGTTTCAGTCGTAAAAATAGGTCTAATAAACGAGTGTGACCAAACACACAAACACTATTACGAAAAATTCAAATCACAAACAATCACAAACGAATGTTAACTTGATCTCCTTTTTACTCACATTTGACATAGAGTGGTCCAAGTCCAAATTCTATATACTTCAAGAAAATGTTTAGCTTAAGCCAATTCAGACTTGTTAGCTTTCTATTTCCCGAAGTTATATATAAATTTAGTCAAGACCAAGGCATAACCTTATAGAAATAATTAAACTCAAACTAATAAATATGGGTTGCCTCCCACAAAGTGCTTGGTTTAACATCGTCAGCCCGACCTAATTAATTAAATTAATCGGGTAGACTTAGCTCATAAGCCTCTTTGTAATTTAATTTCATTTCTCCAATATAAGGCTTCAGTTTTAATTAGTTAACTTTAAATACTTTTCTAGTTTTGGGATCTTTAATATCCACAGCTCCATAAGAGTATACTTTCTCAATTATAAATGGTCACATCCATTTAGATTTTGATTTTTCAGGGAAAAGTTTTAAACGAGCGTTAAATAATAATACTTCTTGTCCAGGCTCGAATATTTTCCTTGAAATCATTTTGTCATGCAATTTCTTCATTCTTTCCTTATAAATTCTTGCATTTTCATAAGACTCATTTCTTATCTCTTCCATCTCATTCAGTTATAATAATCATTTTTCACCTGCAGTATTCAAATTATAATTGAACTCCTTTATTGCCCAATAAGCTTTATGCTCCAGTTCAACAGGTAAGTGACAATGTTTACCATAAATTAACCGATAAGGTGACATTTCGATAGGTGTCTTATAAGCTTGTTCTATAAGCCCATAATGCAGAATCAAGTCTATCAACCCAGTCGGTTCTTTTAGGATTAACAGTCTTTTCTAAAATTCTTTTAATTTCTCTGTTTGACACTTCAGCCATTCCACTTGCTTGTGGATGATAAGCAGTCGCAATTCTATGTTTAATTCTGAATTTTTCAAGCAATGATTGAATTCTTATATTTCTGAAATGTTTTCCCCCATCTATGATAATTATCCTGGGCATTCCAAATCTTGTAAAAATCATTTTCTTTAAAAGTTTCGAAACACTTTTAGAATTACAGTTAGGTAAAGCTACAGATTCGATCCACTTTGAAACATAATCAACTGCTAATAAAATATAAATCTTTTCAGATAATGGTACGAAAGGTCCCATAAAGTCTAAACCCCATACATCGAAAATTTTGATTTCTAATATAAAGTTTAGAGGCATTTCATCTTTTCTGGATATATTTCCCATTCTTTGACATCGATCACAAGTTTTCACATAATGTGCAACATCTTTAAATAAAGTAGGCCAATAAAATCCAGAATTTAATAAATCACTTTTATCCACTCCAAAGTGTCCTCCAAATTCAGAATTGTGACATTTTTGAATAATTGCAAAAGTTTCTTCATAAGGTACACATCTTCGAATCACATAATCTCTTCCTAATTTAAATAAATGAGGATCATCCCAAATATACAATTTACAATCATTCTTGAATTTCTTAATGTATTTACTATTCATCCCATATGGTAAAATATTGCTAACCAAGTAGTTAACTATATCTGCATATCAAGACATTTGTAATCCTTGAATGACATATAATTGCTCATCCGAGAATTTCTCATTTATCTTTTCTTCATAAATCTTCTCATTATTATTTTTTATTCTTGATAAATGATCAGCAATTTGGTTGTCAGTTCCTTTTCTGTTCACAATTTCAAAATCAAATTCTTGTAAAAGTAAAACCCATCTGATCAATATAGGTTTAACATCCTTTTTAGATATTAAATACTTAATAGCAGAATGATCAGTATGTACGATACATTTTGTTCCAAGAAGATATGGTCTAAATTTATCAAAGGCATATACTATTGCTAAAAGCTCTTTTTCAGTAGTAGTGTAATTTATTTGAGTTTCATTAAGTGTTTTGCTAGCATAGTATATAACTTTGAAAATCTTCTCATATTTTTGTTCTAATACAGCTCCGATTGCATAATCACTTACATCACACATTAATTCAAAAGGTTTATTCCAATCAGGTGCAACAATGACAGGTGCAGTGATTAATTTTTCTTTCAAAATATTGAACACATTCAGATAATCTTCATTAAATTCAAATCTAGCTTCTTTTTCTAATAAATGACAAAGAGGTTTAGCAATTTTAGAAAAATCCTTTATATATCTCCTATAAAATCCAGCATGACCCAAAAAACTTCTTATATCAGTAATAGTCGTAGGTGGTTGCAGTTCAGTAATAACTTTCACTTTTGCTTGATCCACTTCCATCCCTATTTGTGAAACTTTATGTCCAAGTACAATGCCTTCTGTGACCATAAATTGACATTTTTCCCAGTTTAGAACTAAATTTGTTTCTTCACATCTCTTCAAAATTTTCATTATAATTTCCAAGCAAGATTCAAAAGAAGTTCCAAAAACTGAAAAAAATCGTCCATAAATACTTCAATTCCTTTATCAATCAAATCACAGAATATTAACATCATACATCTTTGAAAAGTTACAGGAGTATTGCACAAACTGAAAGGCATTCTTCTAAAGACAAATGTTCCATAAGGACTTGTAAATTTTGTCTTTTCTTGATCCTCAGGAGCAACGGGTAATTGATGATAACCAGAATATCCATCCAGAAAACATAAATATGAGTGTCCAGCTAGTTTATTCAGCATTTGATCCAAGAAAGGTAAAAGAAAATGATCCTTTCTAGTGGCATTGTTTAATTTTCGATAATCAATGCAAATTCACCATCCAATAACTTGTCTTGTTGGGATTAATTCATTTCTTTCATTAACAATGACTATTACTCCTCCTTTCTTCGGAACACAATGAATAGGACTTACCCATTGGCTATCCGAAATAGGATAAATAATTCTAGCATCTAACCATTTCAAAATCTCTTTCTTGACAACCTCTTTCATAATTAGATTTAATCTTCTTTGAGGTTCAATGGTAGGTTTACAATTTTCTTCCATTAAAATTTTATGCATACAGATTGAAGAGCTTATTCCTTTTATATCTGCAATAGTCCAACCAAAAGCTTTCTTATAATTCTTCAGAACTCCTATTAATTTTTCTTCTTGATCTTTACTTAATTCTGAAGATATTATTACAGGTAAAGTTAATGAATCTCCAAGAAATGCATACTTTAAATGTGCAGATAACATTTTTAATTCTAGTTCAGGGTCTTTTTCAATTGAGGGTAAAAGTATATCATTTTTAGTTGTGTCTAAAATTTCTCAATTTTCATGAATGTAATGAGTTTCGTCAGATAATTTTTCTTCATTTAATGACTCATTATATAACATAGATTCTTTATCTTTATCATCAGAAATGACCTTACATTTTTCTTGGTAATGTTTTTAATTGTATAATCAAAAATATCCATTCGATAGCATTTTTCTTTATCAGGATACCTCATTAATTTCAGAACATTGAATGTTATCTCTTGATCATTAACTCTCATCATTAATTCTCCTTTTTGCACATCAATCATAGCTCGACCGGTAGCTAGAAAAGGTCTCCCTAAAATGATAGTTATTTCTTTATCTTCTTCCATATCTAGAATAATGAAATCCACAGGGAAGATAAATTTATCTACCTTAACAAGAACATCCTCTATAACTCCTTTAGGATAATTGATCGATCAATCAGCTAACTGAAGAGTTACAGCGTTCAGAGAAATATCTCCTAAATTTAACCTTCGAAATATTGAGAATGGCATGAGATTAATACTAGCTCCTAAATCACATAAGGCTTTTCCACATAATTTTTCTCCAATAGCAAATGGTATAGTGAAACTTCCAAGATCTTTAAGTTTCTGAGGTAATTTCTTTTGAATTATTGCACTACATTCTTCACTTAATGCAACAGTTTCATAAGCTTCAAATTTTCTCTTCTTGCTTAAAATATCCTTCATAAATTTTGCATAGCTTGGCATTTGCTCCAAATCTTCAGCAAAAGGAATGTTGATGGTAAGTTTCTTAAAAATTTCAAAGAACTTAGAAAATTGATGGTCAAGCTTCTGCTGTTTAAGTCTTTGAGGAAAATGTGGTGGTGGTCTTTCAACTTCCACTTCAATAGGTACAACAGTCTGATCTTTACTTGGAGAAAGGGTATCTTTAGGTTTTTCAATCTCTTCAACTTCTTTCTCTTTTTCAATCTCATTTCGTGTTTTCTCTTTTAATTCATTTCCACTTCTAAGTTGTACAGCTTTTGCTTGTTCATGTTCTTTTCCAGATCCTTTAGGATTAATTTCAACATTGATAGGCAGTGTTCCTTGAGGTCTGTAATTAATGAAATTAGCGATTTCACCCATCTGATTCTCAATATTACAAATAGCAGTGTTTTGACTTTGTAGTTGATTGCTTAGTTGCAAGATCAATTCTTCTACAGACAAATTTTTCTGCTGATTGTTATAACCAGGAGGATAAGTTGGTCTATAGTTTAAATTTCCTTAATTGTTCCAATTTGGATTAACTTGATGTCCATTACTCCAATTAAAATTAGGATGATTCTTCCAATCAGGATTATAATAATTAGAATAAGTTTTATTAGTTTTACTAGCAATAGCTTGCAGTTTCCATTGTTTCAGAATCATCAGAATTTGCAAAATTATCATTACTTACATGTGATATCTTAATAGCAAAATTATCTAATTTCTTAGATATCACAGCCACTTGTGAAGCTAAAATAGAAAAGGCTTCATTATCAAGAATACTGGTCATTCTTTTAGGATGAACCCTTTCAGAAGGCCATTGAAAATTGTTATTAGTCATTTCCTCAATTAAGATTTAGGCTTCTTCCAATTCTTAGTCATTAAAGAACCACCAGCAGCAACATCAATAAGAGATCTAAGTGATCCAATAAGTCCATTATAAAATGTTTGAATAATTAACCAATCTGGTAAAGTATGATGAGGACATTTTCTTAATAGTTCTTTAAATCTTTCCCAAGCTTCATAAAATGTTTCTCCATCAAATTGCGTAAATGAAGTAATATCATTTCTCAATTTAACAGTTTTAGAATGAGGAAAATATTTAGTAAGGAATTTTTGTGTCATATCTGCCCATGTTTTAATAGAACAAGTCGCAAATGAATTAAGCCACATCTTTGCTTTATCTTCTAAGGAAAAAGAAAAGAGTCTAAGCCTAATAGCATCATCAGAAACATTATTATATTTAAAGGTAGCACAAAGTTCTAAAAAACTAGCAAGATGTAAATTTAGATCCTCATTAGGTGTTCCTCTAAATTGATTTTTTTGAACCATTTGAATAATAAAAGGTTTAAGCTCAAAAGAATTAGCATCTACAGTAGGAATTTGAATACTAACATGAAGTTCATCAGTTGTAGGGTTTGCATATTCCCTTAATGGTTTATAAATATTTTTTTCATTAATTTCGATTGGATTTTGATTATTGTTATGTAAGTTAGCTATTTTTTGATGTTTTGAAATTTGTTTTCTTTTTTTTAATTCTTTTAATTGTTCTTTCTAATTCAGAATCAAAAGGTAGTAATCCTTCAGATCCAGAACTACGCATAAAAATTTAAAATATTTTTGTTTGGTTTTTGCTTTTGTTTTTATTTGTTTATATTTTATATTCTTTTCTTTTTACTTTTTATTAAATTTTATTCTTTCCCCGGCAACGGCGCCAAAACCTTGATGCGATGTGACTTTATGTATGCTTTAAAATACAAGAATTTGATACCACTTTTTAGAATATTTAATTTCCGACAAATGGCTTCAAAAACTTGATGTGCGAGGTTTACATTTATTAATTTATATTTAGATTTTATAATAATTATTGTAAAAGTCACAATTTTAAACTCAAGTATATGTATCGTTCAAGTAATACAGGGCTCTATTGGAGTCCTGGTTATCGATCCCACAGGGATAGTGAATTTATAAAAAGTAAGAAAAATTAGTAATATTTTGGAATTTTCAAATGCAATTTATATATACTCTTCTTTTTTTATATGTATATTCAAATTTAATTTACTAACAATTTTTACTAAAAGCAAGTAAGTAATAAGCAGTAAAGTAAAATAAGTAGTAATTAAAATTCAATGCAAGTATAAAAATGACTTTCTCCTTTCTCAACTAATCCAAGAATTATAGAGTAATTATCTTTTGTAGGGAATTAAGATTATGATATTATGCCAAATAGAAGCATTCCTATTCTTTACCCTTTGGTCCAGGTGCAAAGAACATTTACTAATCTATAGATAAGCTCAGGATGTTTTATTAGTAGAATGGGTGATCCACTTAAAAATTACCTATTTTTAGTGTTCATTTCAAGCCCACTTCATGCACATTTTTAAAGATATTACACTTTAAAGGAATGAATTTTGCATATTTTTGTCTTCAAGTATAAAAATATGATTTTAGAGAAAATCAAGCAAAAACTATGCAATTTTGAGCCAAAATGAGCAAGGAAGAAAATTATGACTTGGCAAATATCGATGTCTTTCTATGCTTAATATATTTTATATTTCTCACATATTTTTGAATAAAATTATACTTTTGAGAAAGTTTGTTATGTTTATCTTGTAGGTGAAGATGTTAGAAACTCAACGCAACTGAAATGGGGCGAAACGGAGTTGAAACAGAGCCAAACGGAGCAAAACGGTGGAGTTGCGCACAGGGTGGCGCCTAGGCGCCAAACCCAGCCCCGGCGCCCAGGTGCCAGTGACAACGAGAAAATGGCGCCTAGGCGCCAAATCAAGGCCTAGGCGCCAGAATCATCCAAAAACGATTATTGGACGGATTTTTTACAACTTTGGGAGTTATTTTGATGGTGTTAAGTAGTTTTTAGACCTTCTAGCAGACTAGAAGCTACTCCTAATGTATAGGACATGTGATACAATGTATCTGGACACATTGGAACGGTTTTAATCGTGAAGAGGTGTGATCTAAAGTGAAGGGGTGTGAATACTTGGTCATAGGAGTCTAACGCCTAGGCGCCAGATCCCGGCGCCTAGGCGCCAGAGTCGGTTTCTAGAAGATTCAATGAATGTGGACTACTTTTTAAGAGGTGCATTAAGGAACCCTTGGCCGTTTTCAGAGCTCTAAAAATAGGAGATATTTCTATAGGAAAAAGGGCCTCTCTCTCTCTCTCTCTCTTCCCCTTAGTTTTATTTTAGAGTCATGAAGATGTAGATTTCTACATCTCATGGAGAGATTGGTGAGGGATTTTGAGATATTTATGTAGGAGATGTACGAGCGGTGTATGGATCGGTGGGAGACTTTGGCGGAGAGATCTTCTTCTTTCCTTCAGAGGGAAAAAGCTAAGTATTGTGTTCTCCATTCTCTTGTAATTGTTGTAAACACTTTCTAGTGGATTTTCTTTATTTTAAACCGAGTTTTCTGTCGTGATTTATCCATGCTTCGTAAGTGATTTTCTTTACTCTTTCTTTTAAATGAAGTAGTGGCATGTGTAGGAAAATAATTTTTATGATAAAATTAACTATTAAATGCTTCTAGGTGACAGATAGTTGCATAAATATAATAGAATACTAATGAAATAGGTTCCTTGTTGGCACTTAAATTATTACATAATTCTATCAACCCTTTTACTTCTTATGCCATTATTTTCATTTACTTTTGTTTTGTAACGAAATAGATGCATGTTTAGGAATTAAGATTTGCTTAGATATTCTCTTATTAAATTATGGTGATGATATTCATACCAGAACTTCATTTACTTTATAAATTGATCACTTGTATTGTTAAAATCTGTTGAAGAATTCTAAAACCTATCCAGAGATGAGTTCTTAACTAGTAGATATCACATGAATCATTAGGTAATCGTGGGCTATATGCGGGTTATTTAAGGTGAAGTGCAAATAATTAGGAAGATATTGATTTATTGGGCGTATAATTAATTAGTATTTAGAGTGACAGACTAAATTCTAATAATTTGGTTTATAGAAAGGGAACGAGTCACTAGTAGGGCCGATCATAGCCACCCTTGGACATCTAGAAGTGTGACCCTAAATTAACCCATTCTACTAATAATACATCCTGAACCGATCTATAGATTATCCAATGTTCTTTACACCTGGAGCAAAGGATAAAGAATAGGAATGCTTCTATTTGGCACTACTACATAAAATTCTAAGCATTTCTTTCCTACACATTATCTATGTAATTGCAAGAGAAAGGTAGTTTTTAATATCTCGAAATTCTCCAAGCCAATTTATCCATATGTTATCTTTTTATTTAAGAACTTTATTTAGGAATAGTTATTAGAAAACTCATTTTAATCGACATTCCAAATTTAGGCCTTATAGAAATAGATCGGAATTAGCTTAAAGAATTTCTTACCTCACTTCTCCGTAGTGATCGATACTGGGGTTATAAAAGAAAACCCTATATTACTTGAAACGATACGTATACTTGCGTAGTACCCATAGTGTGTAAAATATTTCCTAAAATTTTATAAAATTTTAATTTAATACACTAGCCGCTATTTATAAATTGGTTCAAGTTTTTGGCCATCTTTTAGAAGCTAAAATTACTGCGTTATTGCGGGTCGGGTCAATGGGTTAATCTAGGCTCACACTACTAGATGTCCAAGGGTGGCTATGGTCGGCCCTACCAGTGACCTGCTATCTTTCTATAAACCAAATTATTAGAATTTATTCTGTCACTCTAAATACTAATTTTAAGCCCAATAAATATTATCTTCCTATTTATTTGCACTTCACCTTAAACAATCCGCGTATAGCCTGCGATTACCTTAGGATTCATGTGATATCTACTAGTTAAGAATTTATCTCCGGATAGGTCTCAAAATTCTTCAACAGGTTTTAACAAATTAAATGGTCAATTTAAAAAGTAAACTAAGATCAGGTATTAATATCATCACAATGTTTTAAAATATTTTTTATATTTAATTCTCCTACAAAATTTAATTAATTTATAATCTTTTTATAGTTGAAAGGTGAAAGATTTTAAAATATTTTTTATATTTAATTCTCCTACAAAATTTAATTAATTTATAATCTTTTTATAGTTGAAAGGAGAAAGATAACTAACTACTCAGAACACATTGAAATAACACAACAAAACATACTTATAAAACTTTGAACCAAAGTACAAATACTTATCTGAAGTGTTCCTTCAAGTGATCCGCTAACTTCTACTGACTCCAAAGCAATGATGAAAGACTCTAACAATAATAACTCACAATAAACACTCAAAATAAACTCACTAGTTACAAAATAAAATGGCACCCTAAGTATGTAAGAGACTAAATAAAATTAGAGACGAGAGAGAAGATGCTAAAATGTGTATGTGTACTAAGAGGGGGGTTTTGGTGCGATTTTCTCTGTAGAATGGACTCTTATTTATAGAGCTCTAAATTTGACCATAGGTTGCTTAAGGCACCTCTTCAAAATTCGTCTAAATTCAATGTATCTTCTAGAAGTTAAATGTCGCGCCTAGGCGTCGGCTAGGTGTCGGACTCCGTGACCAGGTCTTTTGCACCTCATCACTTTGGGTCACACCTATTCACGATCCAGACTGTTTCCTTGTGTCCAAATACATTGTATTACATGTCCTATATATTAGGAGTAACTTCGAGTCTTCTAGAAGCTCCAATAAACGCTTAACACCGTCAAAATAAGTACTCAAAGTCATCAAAAAAACTTGACAACGTCTGTATCGAACTGGCGCATAGGCGCCAGATTCTAGCGCCTAGACGCCAGGCCAATAATTCCAAAATTTTGCTCCATAAGCTCCATTTTTGCTCCTTTCGCCTTCTTTTTCTTTCTTGGACTCATTTTAAATCATCTACATCCAAAAACATAAAAATATCTTTCATTAAAACATAATATCCTTAAAAATTGAATCATAAATAAGGCAAAAAATGGGTATTTTTTAGGTAGATCAAGAGTTCACCATTATATGATGATAATTCTGACATAAGACACATCTAAAGGTCATTTTAGTGTTTAAAGACCATGCCCTATCCATTTAGAGCCTCCTATGGTCAATGACAATCAGAGAACCTTTCCACACGCGTTCCAGAAAAATTAAGGTTGGAACTAACACACTCGTACGGTGGTCCAGGATGACTGTTCTCAATAAAATCTCTTCTATGAAACCTCCAAAATGTTCATATTTAAGTTACAGTGTTGCATTGTAGTGATACATGGTTTCCCATAGCTTAAGAGTCTGTAAAAAAAATGAATAAAGAAAAATCCTTCAACGAACGTCTGGGCATAAAATTAGGGTTTGATCCACTCAGTCGAAGTTGACCTTAATCCATAGTTTTTGTTTGATATGTTGCATCTAAGATGTTCATTCAGATGGTTTAGGATCATGTTCTATCTTTTTGGAGCCTCCCATCATCAAAGACATCCTTAAAACTTTTCCACATACGACAGGCATGAAAATAAGATCTATCTTGATGTTGTCAAGACCAAAAGTGATCACCATTGGTTAATGTTAATTTTGGGTATGGACATGTTAGAAACCCATTTTATGTTCGAGGGAAATTTTTTTATCATAGATGGACTCTCAAAGCATCGTGAAGGTAAAAACCGAGGCTAAAACTGGCATTGCCACGCTCCAAAGTGGTGTAGCCACACCACTAATAGTTTGTTTAAGCAAGACCACAACCAGAAGTGACATGAGAATGCCCAATTCGGGTGTGACCACCCCACCAAACATCCAGAATTAGTCATTTCTAGATTTTGGACACCTTTGTCCGGTTTAACCCGCTATGTTCCCTTAAATTAAGTCTTGTGCATCTATAACCAAAAGAATAATAGAGTTTTACATGATTAATAGGCCATAAATTTCATGAAGGGAGAGGACCATGGGCTCCTTTGGTGAACCCTTGTCCAAAATGGAAAATGGGGCTTCTTTAGCCTAAACAACTATAGGAAATCCACCCACATGCAAAGGATTCGAAATTTTCAGGAAGTAGGAGTTCTTGGAGGAGTAGAAAGCTTCTTGGATAGCCATTGGTGAGGGAAGAGCTCCTTTTCCAATAAAATAATAATAAAAAAAACAACATCTCCTCTTCCTTCATTTTTCTTCTTCTTTAATTTCTTCTTCTTGTTTTCTACTCCATCATTTTCTTGAGGAGAGTGTAAGGGATTTTGTGTATGATCTCCTTTTGAAAGAGAGCTTCATCCTCTCTTTGGAGAAGAAAGAAGTCTCTTCGTGTTGCAATGTAGGAGCTTGGATCAAACAAAGAAAACACATCTCCAAACATCACGAAGGTGAAAACTCGTAAAACAACTTAATATTTTTTCATTATCCTAGCAAGCCTTAGCTTGGTGTTAGAAATTTATGTTTATGGTTTTGTGTTAGAGGAAAAATCCTTCTAGGTTAAGGTTGCTTTTATTTAGCTTCCCCATAAGAATCCATGTGTGTTCCTCTTTAACCCTAGTTCCAAAAATCCAATGATATATGGGATTTTAGTAATCTAGTGGTTGCTTTGGAGGATTCACTCTTTTGAAGGAAGTGGTGAACCCCTCTAAACTTAAAGTATGAAGAGGTTCAGTCCTTCATTCCCTAGGTTATGTAAACCTTTCAACAGAAAAGCCTTCATTTCATGTAGATCTTCCTCCAGGCAAAATGGCTTTCATGGTTTAGTCAAGCAATCGCAGGCGGGCTTCTTATTGCTTTGCATAATAAGAAGTCAGTACACCTCCTCATGGCTAGCCTCAAAACCCATGTGAGAATAATAGGATTAAGTCAATTTGATGTCAAAATGTGATCAAGGTCATTTTCATGTTAGCATTTTGTTATTTTTCTTTTTCCATGCGGATGTGCATTATCTCATGAAGCTTATGTGAGGTTTGCAATTGTGCCTCTTGTATAATTTTATAAATTTGCATAAATGAGAATTTTGAATGATTTTGGTTGGCGTACTATTTTTGGTCTGTCCAATCAGTCAATCGACCATCTTATGTCAGTTCAATCTATTAGTCAGTTTTTTTGGTTTTGTCAACCATTTTCGACTGGTTGATCATTTCATTCAGCCTGATCAATAAATTGACCACTTCATGTTGGTTTGATCGATCAATCAGTCATTTGGATTGGTCAAACACTTTCAGCCAGCCAAACACTTTTGTTCGACTCTATCAACTGGTATGCATCTATGATTAGCCTATTCGTTGAGTAACCAAGTAGGCCATCAACGAATGTGATCATTTTTTTTAAATGTGCATCAGAAAATGAAATGCTTTTTCATTCTTTTTATATAGGACATTAGTTTTGGTTGGTTGATTGCGACCCGACCTTTACTTATGTAAGAATTTATGAATTTATATTTAAATATTTATAATAATTTTTTTAAAAGTCACAATTTCAAACGCAAGTATATGTATCGTTTCAAGTAATACAGGGCTCTATTGGAGTCCTAGTTATCGATCCCACAGGGAAGATTATGAGAAAATTAATTTAAGAAATTTATTAGATTTTAAATAAAAAGTAATTATTATTTTTATTTCTTTTTCAAAATTCAGATTTTTAAGTTTAATTTCTACTAAATGTAAGTAAGTAGTAATAAAATAAAGATTAATGCAAGTATAAATGAAACAACTTTCTCCTTTTCAACTAATCTAAGATTTTTTTGAATAATTATCATTTGTAGAGAATTTAGATTATGGTATTGTGCCAAATAGAAGCATTCATATTCTTTACCTTCGCTCAATAGTATAAAGAACATTGGCTAATCTATAGATCGGTTCAGGATATTTTATTAGTAAAATGAGTTAATCTAGGCTCACACTTCTAGATGTCCAAGGGTGTCTATGGTCGGCCCTACCAGTGACACGTTCCCTTTCTATAAACCATTTTATTAAAATTTAGTCTGTCACTCTAAAAACTAATCAATTCTACGCCCAATAAACAATATCTCCCTATTTATTTGCACTTCACCTTGAATAACCCACATATAGCCTTCGATTACCCAAGGATTCATGTGATATCTACTAGTTAAGAACTCATCTCCGGATAGGTCTCAGAATTCTTCAATATGTTTTAATAATTTAAATGACCAGTTTAAAAAGTATATTAAGATCATGTATTAATATCATCACAATTTTTATAAATATTTTAAGTTAAATTCTCCAACAAAATTTAATTATCTTATTATATTTTCATAGTTGAAAGGAGAAAGAAAACTAACTACTCAGAACACATTGAATTCATACAACAAAATATATTTATAAAACATTAAACCAAGTTACAAATACTTATCTGGAATGTTCTTTCAAGTGATCCGCTGACTCCTGCTGACTCCAATGCAAGGTACAAGACTTCAACAGCAATAATACTTTAAAACTCACACTTACTACTCAAGGAATTGAGTAGTAACGCTCAAAATAAGCTCACTAAATACTAAAGAAAGTGGCTCCCTAAAATGTTTGGATGCTAAAGGGGGACTACAGAAGATATATATGGTTCTTGAGGACTATAGGGTGCACTTTTCTCTGTAGAATTGACTCCTATTTATAGAGCTTCGAATTTGACCAAGGGTTGTTAAGACACCTCTTCAAAATTCGTCCAAATACAATGTATCTTCTAGAAGATAACTGTGGTGCCTAGGTGTCGGGATCTGGCGCCTAAGCACCGGAGTCCGTGACCAAGTCTTCACACCTCTTCACTTTAGATCGCACCTCTTCGCGATTAAAACCGTTTTCATGTGTACAGATGCATTATATCACATGTCCTATGTATTAGGAGTAACTTCCAGTTTTCTAGAAGGTCCGATAACCGCTTAACACCGTCAAAATAACTGCCCAAAGTCGTCAAAAATATTATCTGCTTCAGTAGCGATCTGGCGTTTAGGCGCTGGATTCTGGCGCCTAGGCGCCACACCTATAATTTCGGCAACTTTGCTCTTTAAGCTCTAGTTTTGCTCCTTTTTTCTCCTTTTTCCTTCTTGAACTCTTTTTTTATCACCTACATCCAAAAACATAAAAATACTTTTCATTAATGCATAACATACTTAAGAATTGAATCATAAATAAGGCATAAAAATAGATATTTTTTAAGTGGATCATTGGTCACCATAAGCCAGTTTGACCGGCCGCCCAGTATCATTTGGTATGATTGATTGTCCCTCATCTGATGACTTAATCGATTAACTAATGTTGGTTGGATCGGTAGCCTACATTTTAGTAGGCTTGGCTGCCTACCTTAGTCTGATGTGACGGATCACCCGGTATCATTTGGTCAAATCAGTTTTTATAGTCGGATGACTTAATTGATTGATTGATGTCAGTCAGCTCGGCCGCTAACCTTAGGACACTACGACTGGTGTCTCAATATCATTTGGTCTAATCAGCCATCCCTGGTTGGTTTGGCTTGATCGATCGACCAATGTCAGTTGCCTCGGACACCTACCTTATGCTGGTTTGACCAACCGCCCGATATCTTTGGGTTTGATCGACTATCCCTTGTCGGATGGCCCGATTAGTCACCTAATGTCAGTCGACTTAGATGGATACCTTTGTTTGGCTGATTTTAATCACTTTGCATTTTTGTAGCAACATGTTTATGTTTGTATTATACAATGCTTGCATGTGTGTCATGTGAGTGAGTGGATTCATTTGTGATCTGAGTGAAGTGTAATTCCCTTTGGGTGGCACAACTTGATCCAAATTCATTTGCATGTTGAATCATGTTTGTTTGCATGTATATCATATGAATGGTACATCATGTGAACTTTCACATGCATTTCAGAGCATTTTGTGGTGAGCATATGTCATATTCCCGCAACGAATGTGCAACATATGTTGAGTGTGGCTAGTTCACTTAGTGCTTGTCTACCTCGAGAATCATTCGGTGAGTCTTATAACTCAGAGTGTACCCTGTCACGATGTTCCATCTATGTATGTACACTCGTGAATGTAAATGCATAAACCCTTTTCATTTCTTTTGTTTGTAGTTGTTCCATTTTATGCAATCACATCAAGTATGCAAATCTTAAGTCTTAATATATGGATTTGGTACGGTTTAGGGTGTCACTTTTGTTTGTTCACACTTAGCTTGAGTTATCGTGATATTTTAAATAGTCTTTTGCATTTAATGTGAGTGTTCATTCCTTATTGGGGCATTCATATTGTGTCAATTTGATTAGTGTGTTACATATGTTCGCCCACATTTTTCACTAGTGATCGTAGCGTGCTAAGCCACCTTTAGAGTTCAATGTTTCACACTTGTTAGAACATCCATATTGTGCTCAATCACCTTGTGTGCCACACATGTTTGCTCGTAGTTTGCTCGAGTGATTGTGACATGCTAGTCTACACTTAATTTTTTGCATGTGCAATTCTTGGTCCATTTTGATGAAAATTTGATTCTTTAAATGAGTGGCCATTTTGTTGGTCATAATACCTAAACAAGCATACCGTGTAAGGATATCTCATCAATCAATGCAAGGTTCTGTATTACAAATCAAGATATGTATGACTGTGCTAAGGATCCAAGAGCTATAAAGTACATCACTTGCATGTTTTGGATTTGTATTGAGAGGACATATTTTAAAAAATATAAAATTAATTATCTTTTATTTATTTATATTATCTGCCTTATATTTTAAAACTATAAAGCTAGACTATATGTAAGGTCGATCTCTTAAAATGTCATCTCCTAGTGATGTACACTAGATCACTTAGAACATTAGGATAGATTCGGTGTCAGTGTCCTCGTTAAAGTCATACGGTGGTTTTTACCCACTATGTGCACAAACTTAGATGGCGTGACTAGGCCACCTTGGGTTTAGATGCTTGATAGACTAAGACTAGGGTGTAGTTAGGATTCTTCATGTTTTGGGTTTTGTTCCTTGGTTTACGCCCTAGCCAGGCATATTGTGTCATGCTTTGTGTGCTTATCTGGTGTGAACTTGCACACTAGTATTATTAAGGAGATCTTCTTCACGAGACCATAATTATTTAAAGCTAACTCTTTTGATTGTATGTGTTACTTAGCTCTCCTCCTACCAGATATGGTTCATTATACGTTGTATATAAATAGTCATTGCTAACATCTTTGTTTCTAGTCAATCTTCTTGACTTTTACATGTATTTTGTTAAGAGTCCTTAGGGAGTTTATTTTAGAAATAAGTATGGGCACGAGTTTCTAGGTATTTGATGCACTAAACAATATGGCGAGGATAAGAAGCAGATGCTCAAGTCCTGTAATTAAGTCCATATTTTATACTTAATGTATAGCATTTGGACCAAGCATATATATGCATGTTGCCTTTTTGCTTTTCTAAGATATATTGTTGACCCAAAGAATCCGCCTAGTGAATCCAACTTTCTTATTTATATATTCACGACATATTTGTTTTCATGTTGTCTCCTGATGTTCCTCTTTATTTCATTGTTGTTTGTTTGGGAGGTTCAAATGATATGTAATTTAAGCTCTTTAGGATTAAAATATTTCATTTCTATGAAAATCATAATAAAAAAATATTGAGCTTAGATGAAATTTAGGATTAAAATATCTTTACTTTAAAATGAGTATTTGATTTCCTGCTTTACTTTTTATGCATTATCTTTGGCCATATTTAAAATGGGTTGCATAGCTTGAATATTACCCTAATCAAACTCAATAGAGCCTCCATGTTTAGGATTTTTGTTATATAACTGCATCATTATGCATGACCCGAGGAGAAGCTCCCATGCCTCTTCAACCAGACTGGCCCAAGTATAACATTTCTACTTGGGTGGTTATCTAGAATGCTTAGTTAGAGGCTTCCCTAAACCAGATGGGGTATAAGTCCATTAAGGCGTGTTTTAGATTTGTGGTCAGACCTCTCTTCTTTTTTTTATTCTACTAGCTTCCTTGTAATTTATTTGGGAGGCATAAGTCTCACATCCTTGAGCTTCGCCTTTATAAAGTCATAAGGAGTAGTGTTTCATTCTTTTGAACTTAGGGCTACAAAGGTTTCCTTAGATAACACAATTCATGGATTGCTGACAAGGAGTTTCAGGTCAGGTTGGGTTAACTACTTTCACGATTAGGTATAATTGGAGTCCTCGTAGCTTGAGATGATAGGTCCATGATATCATAACCCAACTACCTCTACCTATTTAGATATTCTCTTATTTTTCTTGATATTCCCCTTTGAGCATTGTCAATCATTTTTATTTTTTTGATATCATCTCATAGGCTCCTTTGTCCAATAAACTATCATTCTTTTGGGATACAATGATTCACCCTCCACCCTTATAAACTGGTGTAAGCTTTGAAGTTTTAGGATGATCTTATTTGAGATGATTTGGTTATTTTGTAGGCCCATTTTCCAAGTTAGCTGTCTCTCGTAGTGGATACAGTGATTCACTCTCTTCCCTATGGCCTGATATAGGATTTGAAAGCATCAGAATGTTTCCAATTGAGATAACTATCATTTTTTGTGACATATTCATTTGTTATCATGATAGTATTAGCAAGACCCCATTTATCAACAGTATTCTCAAGCATATACATTCCTTTGGGAGTACTCTTTACCCTAAATAAAAAATGAACTTTTTTGTTATTTGGTTATGGCTTGTATACTTAGTGATTCTCTTCATGGATACCGTGTTTCAAGGTTTTTCGATTCGATTTTATTTGGATCTATACTCTCAACCTATCATATGAGGATTTCCTTACATAAGCCTTCCATTTTTCTTTTTAAACATATTTATCAATTTTCGTCACATATCCTTTTTTTTATTCCTCTTCTCTTAGGGCCATTTTTATGATCCAAGAGAGAGATTTATTTGGTGACATATATGGACAAACTGATTATTCCTAGTTCAATTAAAAATAACCAAAAACAGATTGGGGGCGCCGTTGGGGATGAGTCCCTCTCTCTTTATATTAGGAGTCTTGCTTACATTGTCGTGACCTGGTGTCTCTCCTTGTGTCACTTTTGAGCTTTTTGAACCTTAGATTTCAATCCATGTGTCAGTTATTATTACCAACTCAACACTATTCTGTCCTTTCTTACCTTCGGCACTTTGATTGCTGCATTATTGTAAGCATTGATGTTGTTGTACTCTTTGATTGATTCCTTAACCTTTTATAGAGCCTGATATTTATCTCTTTGATTGAAAGAAATAAACAATCAAATGTTGATCATTACCAAAAAAACTCTAGGGTAATCATTATTTCCTTTTCACCCAGTCTCTTTGATGTGCTAGAAGAAAACAACTCTTTTGTTTCCTTCTAGCACCCAGTTCAAATTACCTTAAGTATTCCCAAGGCCACTGAGGAATCTTCCATGCATCCTCTTTATTAGAAGAGGATTCCTACAAATGAGACTACCCCTATTGAGGTCTCTCATTTCACTGTGACCCCTCATGCAGAGACAGAGGCATACTTATAATGATGATATACTACAATGCCCCTCTATCTTTTCTAGGCTCTCTGATGGTCCTTCTATGTTTTCAAAGATTTATATTCATGCAGATGGTGTACTATTTAGGAGCAATATATATAGCTTTACGGTACCACTCTGGCTGTGTGAACTATGTCCTTACCCAGACCTTTTTCAGTTCTGATGAGAATCATGCATATGGTTGTATGGACTATGTCCCTGCCATGACCTATCTCGGTTCTAGTCTGAGAGAATAATCCTGTTGACTGAGAATCATTCCCTATTACCCCAACATGGCTTATTTGGGTTCTAGTCTAAGAAAATTATCTCATTGACTAAGAATCATGCATCTGGTTGTGTAGACCTTGTCACGACCATGGCTTTTGATTTTGGTCCAGGATGATGTCAGAATCTTGTTGCTTCAGAATCATGCATATGGTTGTGTAGACTATGTCCTCACCAAGACCTATTTTGGTTCTGACCTGAGAAGATATGTAAATCCCTCTGGTTACATCTACAAGGACAAGATCAGTTGAATGTTTCTTCACCTGTTATGGTTCCAACCGAGGGGAAATCACATAATCCCTTGGCTGAGAATCATTGTGTTGTGTTGTCCGACTGTGTGGATTACTTCCCAGCCAGTATTGCTAGGTCTTACCCTCCTCGAGATGTTGATTATTTTAAGCCTGCAGTCTGTGTTGATACTCCTGCAAGTTCTCTGATTAATAATACCATAGGAACAATCTCCTCTTTAGGATGCAAGGGTATAGCATGTTCAACTGTTGATATGACTACTTTTGTTCCTATTTCCTTTAAAGTTTCACCTTCCCCGAGATTGGGCAGGAAGGCTTAGAGGACTAGGAATTGAATGTTGTGTATCTGTACGCTGATATGTAAGGACATGCAACCCAATGGTGGATGGCTCTCTGTCAAACTCCTTTGCCTGTATACATGATTGGATAAATACATGAGTCACATAGTTACATAAATCTATAAGCTTTTAAATTTTGGCATACTCTTATCAACCTCCGATAATACTCTGTTTGGGGGATCGAACCTCCAATGTGGAGTACGACCCCTCTGGCTCCCTCTGTCATTTAGTTCTACTGATTTATCTGTCTCTTCATCCATTACTCCGAAGAGGCGAAAACTAGGTGTAACTCAGCACAAACTTTTTCCTCAACCCAAGAGGGCCTCTGCCACTCCTCACGTACCGTCGTGAACATATCCCCGAGCCTATGTCTGGCACAAATCTCAAAAATTTGCTGGATCTTTTAGTGATGTTCCGACAATTAGTAAAATGAACTCTGCAAATTATAAAGTATGTAAGCTTGATTAACATATAAAAAGAGATAGAAATTAACTTTCTATTGCAAATTTAAATATCATACCTTGAACTCCCTAAAATACATATCTTGAGTGGCAATCAAGACTAGTAGAAGTTCCATAGCATAATTAATATAACTTTGTATAGTACAATTACACAACATACTTGTGAATTTAAAGGTTACTTCAATGTATGTGTAATCTGAACCATTTTAGAAATTCTTTTTCGATTTTCCTATTTACAAGAAAGCATTCTCTACGTTCAAGCTCTCCGTAAATAACCTAGAAATATCATTGTGACTTTCATGTCTAAATTAATTGGTAAAATATTCTGAAAAAACATTTGATTATATTTAATCTTACTGTAGAAATTATTTTACTTCATCATAGTTCAGTAGAACATACTACATGAAGCTCTCAATCGTTTAGGTAGCGCATACCATGCCTATCTAATAGTTTACCAGATGTATGGAATACAGATAATTATGTTTGCAAAAGCATCTGACCAACAGTCTCACGTGTATGTTTCCTTTGATCGAAATAATAAGAACAGAAATTAATTCTCCAATATTTAGATATCTTGCTCTTAAATTTCATATTTACATGCATAGTATAATATTTCTTATGCATTCACATATCTCACACCAAAATTTCATATTTACATATGTACCACAATTTTCTTATGCATTTACTATCTCATACCAAAATTTTCATACATAGCACAAATTTTTTATGTATTTACATATCTCACGTCTAAACTTAAGGAAAACCATGAAATCTATATGTTTTGTATACCTAACAATGGAATACGAAAAGAAAAAACAAGCAAACTGATGTAATTTTGGATCTAACACATACGTAAGGAAAAAAAAGATGGAAACTTATGCTAAACCAAAGCTTTGAGGTATGGAAGAAGATTTCTCACTTTGGACAGGGTTAGAGCCAGCGTCTACCACACGACGCTACTTTTATGCATCGATCTTTTGGAAACAAAAACATGTGGAGATGCTAATCTACAATTAGTGCTTATTGTTTATTGTATTTATAGTTTATGCACATTTTGAATCTCAACGTGGGAGAAATTTTCATTCCAATTCTTTTGTATGTTTTTTCCAACGTGGATGACCAACGAGGCAACTATGGGTGAAATATTTAATGTGAGTTTTTATTGCATTTTTCTTTATTTTTGTTTTGGAGGTTATGATGAGATATTTGAACTTATGGGTTCTTCTAGATGGTCTATATGTTCTTATTGGATCTTGACACGTATGAAATGCCAATGAAGGAAACTAAGTACCTCTCTTTTTCAGTCATATGACTTTTGAGGTTCTTGTAGATCTTTGTGGTGATATGCATATGTTATACATACGAGCTCGGTATTATGTGGTTTAAAGGCAACCAAGAACTTTAAAGTCTGCTACCTTCTTATAGTGATAGATTATTCGTTAGTTTATGATTTGTTCTCTAAGTGTTCATAATTTTATAGAACTTTAATTGAGTTTTTCTATTTTTCCTCGTTCTTAATGTTGCACCTAACTGTTTGTGCTTTATGGTCTTAAACCATCAGAAAAGATGAGCTTAAGTATTTCTGGTACCTTTAAAGCATTACATTGCTACTTTGGAGTGTAGTGCTCTCTACTTACTTTGCGACAGACACATAGCTATGAAATAATTTTATAAGCGTCTAACGATTAGATCAAAGAACCTTGACTTTCTTAAGTGGGCTTATATGTCTGATGATTCCACCATTGATAATGATCAGGTTTTGAGAGTTTCGTTAGAGAATGGATTATCTCATGACATTAACCAACTACATTTTAAAAATACTATTATAATAATTAATTATTATTTTAATAATTTTATTTTTATTTTTGATTGTTGTGTTACTCACAGTTTAGTGGTGTCAGTTTTTATATTGTAACATTCAAACTGGATATATATTTTCAAATATGAAATCTGCATTCTAAACTGTATCACTTATAAACAACGCTATAGTACACAAGTAGAAATGTCATTTATTCAAAAACAACCATAACACAACTACTGAAAACTGCAGAAACCAAATAAAGATCTAGCTTCTCCGCAACCCCTTCCGCACTTCAGCTTCCTAGCACAACTGCTGCATAACAACTTTTTAATAAGATACGGCTGCCCCGAATCGACCCTTAATAGCATGATTTGAGCAGATTTAGAGCAAGGTTCGAACTTGATTCAAATGTTATTGTAACAATTAATATTTTGTTTAATATGTTTTAAAATTGAAGTTTTAGGTGCATTTTGGGAGGTGGCGGTGTAGTGTAGCACCGCAGTTTTTTCAGTTTGTCAAAACTGTGTTTTGACCATATTTTCAAAAAGCTACAATGGAAAGCTCCATCGTGCACCGAATCTGACTATCTTCGGTGGCTGCTAGAAAGCTACAGTCTATTTTTTTTTTAATTTATAATAGCCAACATAATTTTTTGAACATTAAGTAAATGAGTCTATTTGATTAAGGGTGTGTTTGGGAGGAGTTATTTAGAGCGGTGGCGTTTTCAAAAACGCAATCGTCTGTTTGGAAAAAAATTTTTAGAGGCGTTTTTGAAAACTCATTTTTCATTTTATATTAGAAGCCCACCGCGAGTAGGAGGCTGCGGTGCGCGTTTTGTTCGAGCAAAAGACGATCTTTACCCTCTGTCTCGCTCTTTCTACCCTAAGCTCGACTTCTCGTTCGCCTTCCTCCCGGACGGATCCGTCCAAGTCGTAATCTCCTCTCCTCCTCTCGTTCGATTTCTCGTCCGTCTCTCTCCTCGATCCCGCAGCACAGCCCTAGGTAGCGACGAAGATGGTGGCTCGACCGTGGCGAGAACGAAGACCGACGAGGACCTTGAGGAACTCAAGGGTTGCCTCGACCTAGGCTTCGGCTTCAGCTACTAGGAGATCCTCGAGCTCTGCGGCACCCTTCATGCTCTCAAGCTCACCATATCCCCAAGCTCTGCGGCACCCTTAGTGGTTTTGACATGACACTTTCTGGTCCTGTTATGATACCTGGTGCTGCTATGCCGAGTAGATTTCTCATCCGTTTAAGCTCGATTTTACGTTGTAAATGCATGTTTTAACTTGGCAGCTAACTAGAAAATTCATTTCAATCTCCTTGATGTTGCATGGGTAAATAATAATTATTTAAAGCTTAGTTTAGCTATGTTATTTCAATCTCCTTTCCAATCAATTGTTTCTAATGTTATTGTTTTGCTTCCCTTAATGTAATGACTAAATTTTTCGTGGAATAGGGGCAGATTATTCAGAACGGGGACAAATTTGTCATTTAGCCACAACAGTTACAATTCGATTGCTTTACAAACGTTCAAACCAAACGGACGGACAGATTATCCGGACAATCCGATTATCCCGATAATCCGCTTATCTCGATAATGCGGATAATCTGCGGACTGCGCCAAACAAACCCTTTGAGAGATAAATTAAGGTCACGTTTGGCACATTACAGATTATCCGATTATCGAGATAGCGAATTATCCGATAATCTATCGATAATGCAGTTGTCCGAATAATCTGTCCGTCCGTTTGGTTTGAGCATTTTGAAAACAGCTGAATTGCAGTTGTTTGTGGCTAAATGACTATTATGCCCCTTAAATGAATAATCTGTTTGACTGTTTGTTTTCTGCGTTTTAAGAACGAATTATTTGCAGCTGTTTGTAGAAAAAAAGTGTTTCTACTAATCCTTATAACTAAAATTATTTTAAAATATTAAATCTTATTTTAAAATATGAAATCTTATTTTAAAATATAAAATCTTATTTTAAAATATAAATTCTTATTCTCAAATCTACGAAGAATTCATTTATTTAAATAACAAGTGTTCTTCCTTGGTTCAATGAGCTTCTATAAAATGTTGGAATATTTATGTTCAAACCACTTAATTTTATTTTATTTAAAAAACTAGCACCCAAGCTTCACTTTAGTGGCGTTTAAACAAATACCACACATTTCTTATGTACTTACCTATATAAACCAATTGCAAAAGTAGTGATCGATTAATAAAAAAGACAGGAGAGAATACTAAGCAATGAGTCTAATATACTCATTCAATAAACATAAAAAAAAACATTACACATGAGTCTAGAGGAATAAAATATATAATCCTCACTCAATAATGACTATCTACGGACCTATTAAAAAACAAGAAGCATAATAAAATTACAAAGAAAATTATGATAATATTCATTTTAAAATGTAGAAGAGGCATGTCTGAAGCAACGTTATCTGGTTGGGATGTCGTCGAACTCCGAGCAACATTGTGCGCCTGGGATATTGTCGAGTCCCCATCGCTATGGGAAGCAGAATAGGTCGGAGTGTCTGCCCACCTCAAGAACTGACACGTCTCGGAACCGTTTGCCCACCGTGGGCACCTGTAAAATGGCCGGCCGTAGCTATGTGGCTTGTGCGATGTGAGCAAAACCGTAGGCAGTCCGCAGCGGCAACACACTTTCTCGGAGTTCCTCGAAAACTTTGAACTCATTTTCCCCGTATAAAATCCAAAGTTGTCCAACATGTACAGATATCGGGGAATGTTTGTTAATGCACACATGTACGGTTAATGCACACAAGATAGGAAGAAAAAAAGTGCAAAATAAATGTTCCAAATTTGTTGGAAGAATTACTAACACCCACAATTTCTTACAATCCTCCTCTTCATTAAGAATTCATACCGACGTAATAACACTCACATTGGTTCTGGTATGCAAATTGAAGAGAAAGATCTATGCTTCACCTGTCGTATGCATGCTTCAAAGTTCAACAAAACCCCATTAAATGGGTAATAATTGACATCAATGCTCTTACAAGGAAGATTAATGCAGGAATAATGCATTCTTTACAAAAACTTAGGTTCCGGCACATCCATTCTCTTCACGAGAATCCTTTTACTGAATGGTTCAAGTGTAATCATGCATTCTTTATAATTTTCATGCTGGATTCCTGTTTACAATTGAAGCTAAATTCCTGTTTCAATCATATGTTTATAGCAGCAAAATATTCTAAATGTAAATATCAAAATTAAGGGGTTATATATGTAAATCCATAAGAATTGTGTGGTGAGTATGTAAATATCCAGAACTTATTTGAAGATTGCAGATTTTTAGCGCAATTCTGAACGAAGACTGAACAAAAACAAAGCATGATGAAGCAATGAAGAGGTTCATGCAGGAAAGTTCTACTCTTGAAGCTGAGCTATTAAGTGAATACAGAATAAAGCAATGAAACATGGACAATAAGCATTAACATTTACATCCATACCAAACAATTCTTAAGCATGTATGCTACATTCTCCAAAATAAGAAATTTATGTTCAATCATATATAAGAATTTAAGTGTTGTATATGTAAACCTTTATAGCTAAGATACTCAAAGTTTTTATCCCAAACCTTCCATAGGTCAATGAAGATCTAGTTCTTCATGTATTTATATATTTAAGATCAAACGTTTTATCCCAAACCTTCCATGCTCAATGAAGATAACCTTCCATGTTTAAGGCAAAAATTGCTAATGCAAATGACACCAGATATCGGTAATTTTGCAATAGATTCCTGTGGCAAAAATATAGGGCAAGCTTTGCTTTTGGGTCCCATGGAAAAAGAGACTGCAGTTAGACATTTTGAAAATGTATCACATTCTAACCCGGAACGATCACATATTAGCAATGGAAATCCGAACGAGTAGTAAAGGCGAGCCTTTTCTAAGCTCTATTGTTTCACGAAGCTTCGAACACGGCTATGAATCATGTAAAACTGTTCAGAACCCCGAGTTGAATAATAACGTGGCACATATGTAAAAATTGAAACTGCCATTAACTTCATATTGCTTGTTCTCCCTGCCATTAACATCCCAAATCCAACACATTCCAATACATACTATCAAAACATTGGAGACAACTGACATAGCCTTCCAAAATAAACAGAGCAGTAAGCAGTACAAAAATCCCATCATAACCAACTCCCAGGAGAAGAATCAGACTTTGATCTATTCATTAAGGCAATCCCAATTATCACCTTAAAGTGTTATAGCTATCATATTGTTCAATACAAAAATTCAAACGAGCATTTACATAGATTCCACCCAAATCTTATAAATTTTCGTATCTAACAATAAAACTCTACTTTTTTGCATCTATACAACCCAGATCTTTCATATCACATCAGAAGTACCACAATTTTAACTTTTAAAAGTGAAATACATCCTTTCACATATAAATAACATGGCACATATGTAAAAATTGAAATTTCAGTGGTATGTATGTAAATCTTTCAAGTCCAATATCACATTTACACTATGATATCAGAAACTATAGCCCTGCATGAAACTGATATCATATTGACAAGAAATACAATATACACAATGCCAACTTTTCTTTGCAATTAAAAGAACAATGCCAGCTCTTTCTTGACATGTTTAATATTGAAAGAAGCAGAGTTCCATTTTGGAAGTATAACTCAGCATGCAAATAATCAGATATTGCAATTTTGGAAGTAGAGTTCCATCCACTCCATCCTCCTCAAAACTGTGTACAATTCTGTGCACATGGGAGGCTTGAAACTGCCTCCATTAAAAAAAGGCTATATACCAAGTCTCCAGAAAAGGTGGAAGAGTTTGCCACTTCAATCATATTATTAACCGAATCGTGGAGGCAACGGTTGCCAACAACGAGTTGTGTGGCCATCCTAGTTGCTCCACAAATTGCCCATGCTTGCAAGCTCCACCAGCCATGAACAAAAAAATAATAAAGGGGTCCTAGATTTTAACAGCACTGTAGGAAATAACACTATTTATAAGAAACAAATGCTTAAAAAGAATGTGCTGCACTATATAGTAGGTTCATCATTCCATAATGCCACTTCGATTGAGATAATATTTCAAATATTAAAATTCAAATATTAAGAAGCAAACTAGTGGGCTATTACTCTCCAACCTCGGCGGGATTCCCTGCCTTCACCAGCCCACATAGAACAATATTGTATGCTAATGTCCCAGCTGAACTCCAGAATCAGCCATTTCAGAAAAATACTGAATTGTGTATTCTATCCTTTCAGCCACAAAAACATGCTTCCATGAGAAGAACAAAAGTATGTTCATTTGGTTTAACATCATGTTCACTCATCTCTCTATAAAGCCCTTCAGCAACTACCACCATTCCATTCTGCCCAAGCTAGCATGTAAATATGAAAATAAAAATACTACATTCAGCATGTAAAATGAAAATAAAAAGAAACCAATAACAATCTTCTTGGGCATATCATCATCGCCTCTTAAAAAAAAAAAGCTGAACAGAACTAGAGACATAACCAATATGAAGGCTATTAAAACATTAATCGCATCAGCAGTTGCTTACGAGTTCTTCAAAACGACCAACCGAGCTGGCTCCATGACAGAGAAGTTCCCTTTTTATCAGCACTCGTTGAGAGCAAATGAGCCATCAATACAGACAATAAATATTTAATGCTAACACAAAACTATATAATATATGCTAACAACATTCTTGGAATAAAAAATCTTTGAAGTAAACTGAAAAACTACTTTGATATTAAAACAGGATAATAATCTGTATGAAAATAAGGCCGATCGCATATCGAACCAAAAAAAGAAAAATATATTAATAATTACAAGTAATAATGATATTAGAAATGTGGATGAAGATAAAAAATGATAACTTTTCATTGATTAAAATGTTAATAATAATATCAAAGTAAAAAATTGAGTCGACCAACTTAATTAAAGAAAAACATCATCTTTTACCCCTTTGAATGGAGATAGGAAGGTGTAGGTATGATTGCCCATCAACTATTTATGCAGCTTCGGTAGGACCGAAGTCATCATTTGAGGGGCTTTACTTGTCAAATCCCTAAAACAATCAATATAATAAGATAGCAATGCTTGTCCGTTATATCTCACGCCGACCCTCGTAACGATGACCGGTAATCACTAAGGTCCTTCTTCATTTCAACATTCAATAATCGAAATAACAAGAACATGAAATCAACAACCAACAACCAAATTGTATCAAATCTCTTCAAAATCCCCCATTTATAAAGCATTCCAAGAATAGAAATATAAGTTATCCAAAGCTCGTGAAGACGAGTAATGAATATAATAGTCGGCAATTGCTCCTCAAAATGTCTGTTGAAGATTGCAAGAGAGGCGAGAAAATTCGGTGGCGGTGAAGACATTAGTGAAATATAGTCTTCCAAAACACGAGGAATGTAGTAATTAAGCGATAGAGGTCATGACAAACAACCTAAGGTAGAGACTATGACAAATCATAGGATCGTAGTAATAACAACCTCGATCTAGCATCTTCCATAAGCCTAAAGGAAGAACGAGCTTGGCTTCCCACTTTTGCCCTTTTTCGGATTCAATAAATACTTTAGAAACAACAGTATGTAATAGAAATGTGGTCAACATTTCCACCTCATCCCCTTTATCAGCCACTGCAAACAGTGGCATGAATATTTCATTCTAACTGAAATAATTCTCAATTCATTTATAACATGAAAAATTTCCACATTACTATCAATGTACTTTTCTTGGTTTTGCTAAAAGGAATAGGGGCAATTACCCAAAAGAGTAATTACATACAGGTCACCTAAGAGTTGCTATTACAAAACAACTACCTTCTTTCATCCATTTTTCAAATTTTCGATCAAATATCAAAATTCATGGTAATAAAACCGCATACTTGTTATTACCAACAAATTTTCAGTCAACTATCAAATTTTCAGTCAACTACTTTCTTTTACATACTATCATAACTGAATATCGAAACAACTCCAATTAGTGTTAAAAAATGATAAAAAAAATGTAAAATTACAATGAGTACAGCATCAATTACAATGAGTACAACATCAATTCAAAACCACAACTTCTTTGCATTCATCAACATCTAAACCAGATGACTCCCACAATGAGTACAGCATAAATTACAACCAAACTACAAATGAAATATTCCAGTATTAAGAAAGGAATGCATATAAGATATAATCAGAAATATGGTCAATCTTTATCTATTGTTCCACATAAATTCTATTGTCTTCGTGATAAAACGAACCAACAAATTCATCAAAACGTAACATAAAATGAACTGTTCATCATGCACAATAAAAATAAACCCACTGAATACATATTTGAGGTTCAAAATAAAGACGATGTGGAAATTCAGCTTTGACATATAGCATCTGTGATACGCTCCTCAGAGCAGCCATCTCCGATGCACCTTCCCCGTCCTGGGTTTCAAATTCTTCAACTTCTATAAGGTCATCGGGGATTGACTGGCCAATTTGTAATTCTGATGCCTCGGGCGGGAGGTGCATGTCGTCAGCCTCAACCATATTAAAATCTGTGTCGGAACGGGATGGATGTCTTCTAATGAAATTATGCAACGCCATCGTGGCCACTACAATATGAACCTGCTTACGAAATGGGTACGTAGGCATGTCACGTAGGATGACCCATTTTTTCTTCCAAACACCAAATGTTCTTTCGATCACCCCGCGCAAGAAGGAGTGACGTTTGTTGAACATCTCTTTCCGACCCCGGGCGACGCCACTTGATCTCTCAAAATCGGGAATATGATATTTCGTCTCTGGGAATGGCTTCAGATATCCCCTCTGTAAGGGATATCCGGCGTCTACCAAATAGTATTTATCTATCACGAAAGACATCATTATTTTCTACTGTAAATATATAATAATGGGGTAGAAAGTTATGCCAACCTGGAGGTGGGTGAGGGAAGTGTTGTCTGCTGTCTTTCGTTGTGTATTTGAAAATACGGTTGTCATGTGCACTCCCTTCCCATCCGGCCAGCACATGTTGAAGTCACATACAGCCATCACATTTTGGGTAGGCGATCCGCTTCGACCAATGTACGCCACCTTCTGATCGCTAGGAAGTCGGGCATGAATATGCGTACCGTCAATTGCTCCAATACAGTTCTGTAATGATTTGTTATGTGATCGTTAGTATTGAGATCTACATTTTCACTTTGAAGTAGACGTGATGCAATAAGGAACTAACCTTAAAAAATGGCATGTAACGCGGGTCTTTGGCAATCTTTGCTGGAGTTGTGCTGAATGACGGGTCTTCCGGCTTAATGATTTGAATAGATAGGCTAATTAAAGCCTTCAATCCTTCGGAGAAGTATCGACTTATTGTCTCAGAGGAATGTTGGAAACGCTCCATAGCTCCTCTAATTGATTGATTTTGAGATAAAATGAACAATGTAATTGTCAATACCTCCCTAGTCGATGTTCTAGGCGAGCCTTCGAGTCCGTGATTGCATCGTAGTTCATGTAAAAGGTCCAGAAAAATGGGCACACTCATACGAAATATGTTGTGGAATCTTATGGGATGTCCAGCAAGCATCTCGCCGACCCATTTATCCCCAATAAATAATGATGTCATGCGTGGGTTTCTAACAGTGCTGGAGCGGTAGTACTCTAAAAGCAATATTATAATTGCGACAGCTAATCTTCTGCGGCGTGCTACCTGATACATCCTGCGTAAATGTTTTCGTATAAGGGAACATTTTATTCAATTAGCAGACAAATATCCGTGCAAACTTTTAAAAAAATATAAACATTTAACAGAACAATTCAATAGATCAATGATGAAAAATTGCACAAATAACAATGTCTTCAAAAACTAAAATTGCACACATAACAGAAACATTCAGAACAGTCCACAAAAAATAAAAATAAAAACTGAAAAGTGGGGCAGAAACATTTTTAAATGGATATACGTAAATATTCGGCACGCGGCTCGAGTGCAAGCCTCTTGAAAATGCTTGTCTCCGTATAGGGTCTTCCAAAACTTTAACACATTTTAGGTAGAATGCGGGATCACAGACAACTTCTGGATTTTCATCCAAAAGATTCATGAAGTCAACATCGGGATCAACTACTACAGTATGAACAGTTTGCGGAGTTTCGAATGCTTGTATCAGTTTATCTATCGAGCTCTGGATGAAAACATCTTTATTTTTTATTTTTTTGTCGGTCTTGCGCCTCTTTGATTGGCACGTGGATTCGAGCTCTATCGGGTGCACGCTCGGGCCTTCAACTTGTTCGGGTATGTTGTCAACTGAGATACCAGCAAAGCCCTGCTCGCTGGGGTTGAATGCATTTTCACCCGTAGCAACAACCCCTTGGAACATAACATCCAGTTTGTCCTCCAAGTCCGGCTCAATCCCGCACACCTTAAATTTTTTTGCATTTGGAAAAGCCTGCAATGTCGAGAGGTTTTCCAGATTAGAATTATAATTGATAATAAACTGAAGAGTACACAATGATCCAATTATTACCGCTAACTTTGCTGTCCACCATTCCTCAGAAGCATCCACCGTACGTTTGAGAGGATTCCAACCTAATCCAGTTGATCCCCTTTTAAGATCCTTCCATAACTTCCGAGTCCTCTTTACGTGATCCCACTTGTTCTTGAATTTCAGCTTATCATAGTCTCGTCCTGTCATTTCATTAAACTTTTTGGCTATATTAGCCCATCCTTCTTTGCTAAAACAAGACGATGACCTATTTCCGACTCAATCTCATTAACACATAGATTGCAAAAAATATCTGTCACAATTTTATCCCACGTTGCTGATGTAGACCCTTCTTTGGTTTTAGCCATATCGTAACTAGTAGAAGACACAGATGAAATATTTGAGAATCATCAATGAAAACATAATACATGCTTGCACGTGGCCAAGAAGGTTTCTTTCAATTTAAAAAAAGAACATGCAAATTAATTAAAAATACATAAGAATTGTGAAGTAGCATTTACTAATCAAAAGTAAGATGGCTTTAATAGTTGCTACGATGGCAATGGAAAAGCGATGATGATCGAGAATGTATAAGATGATGGTGCGAAAGATGTTTGAGATGATGTTAATTTATACTACTTGTAAAATGCATATTGTTTAAAAACCGTTTCAGGTGCTTAATTGCTTAATACAAAGTTCGAAGAAATACTTTGTTCAATGAGATTAAAATATCTCTATTGTTTCAAATTTACTTATAGTTTAATCGATCTTCAAAAAACACTTGAAATGGAAAAAATTAGAGGCATATAGATACATATCATCCAATTCATATATAAAAACATATCTAACACCTACATTTTGCATTTTAGATATCATTCACACCACATCAAAAGTGCCACTATTTTAACACTTACAAAAAGAAATACACTTTTTCATATATCTAACACTATTTTAACACTAATGTACAAATAGACGCTTATGTGTTAGATATGTATCTAAGAATTGAGTGGTATGCATGTAAATCTTCCAAAAACTAAGAACAAATAGTGAATTAGCTAACATTTGTTAAATCCTGAAGGGATTCCAGGAAACATAACTTGCCAATTTTCCATGTTTCATTCATTGTTGACAATAGAAGCAAATTGATCTTAGAATGCTTCTCGTCTACTAACATTACTACATCAACAACATGACACCAGTTCTACAAACACCAACATTGTGCCGACAACTTACAAACGAGTGAGAGCAAAGCAATCGTTGAACATAGTCGTCCTCTCATGTTAGTGTCTAGTTCACCAAGGCTTCCAGATTCTTAAAAAAAAAAAAAACTCAAAAACCTTCTAATAACATACACCATCAACTCCACATTGGAGTCTCTATGTAAAATTTTAGCAATATTCTGATCACAACACTCTTTTCTGCGTTACCAATTGGAGAGTGATCTTTCCGATTTACTAATATAAAAATTGTCGGTTCTACATAGAAGGAGAGAACGACGAGTAATGAGAGAAATGTAACGGGAAATGGATTTAATGATAACCATTCACCTTTTTATATAAAAATCATGAAAAAAAGATTTTCAATGCAATGACTGAACTTGCAATAAGAACGAGAGAATTGACAAAAAAGATTTTCCGGGCATCGTTGGGGTTAGGGCTTTGCAGAGAACTTTACACGAGAAACCGAGTGATGCGGATCGGGGAAGGAAGGCGGGTGCCGCGGGATCGGCGAGGGATTTGGATCGCGACACTTCTGCGGGCGGCGAGGAAGCCGGGTGAGGAGACGGATCGCGGCGGTGAACGAGAAGCGGGTCTGCGGAGAGCGAGGAAGCCGGGTCTGCGGAGAGCGAGGAAGCGGGTGAGGAGACGGATCGCGTCGGCCTCGAGCGAAGGAAGCCGGGTCTCCGGAGAGCGAGGAAGGCTGGGTGAGGAGTGGGATCGCGGCGGCCTCGAGCGAAGGAGACGGAAAGTGCTTGCTTAGGTTAGGGCTCGAGAGGGGCAACAGTGGAAGTGAGCTAAAGAATCGCGGGATCGCGGGTAGGAAGCCGCGATCCGCGATTAATGTAAATTTCGATAATCCGAGTAATCCCGTTTTTGAATAATCTGCTGAAATTTGATTTCCAAACAAATTTTTGACGTTTTGAAAACGCCACCGCAGTAAATAATCTGTACCAAAGGCACCCTAAGTTCCAATTCTTAAGAGTAGAGATTAAATTCACCGGAAAAAAAAAAAAAAGTGCTGGGATGAGTGGCGCAAAGAGACGGGTCGGGAGCTGCCGTGGTCTTCCGTCGGAGGAGGCATCAGATGTGGAGGAGATGCTTCGCGCCGCCGAAGACGAGCTCCTAATGCGCCTCCGCGTTGGCTCGCATACTATCTCCTCCTCCTCTCTTGATCACGATCTCGCTCGCCGCTTCGATGCCCTCAAAGCACCTCGCCTTTGTCCTCCGATGGCGATCCAGCCTATCCAAACTCCTCAGCCCTCGGCACCTCAATCCAAAGACTTAGAAACTAAATATCAGATCTATGGTGATGCCATGAATGATGATCTCATGGCCAGGTTTGCAGCTCTCAAAGGTCCCATTGGCAAACCAGAGCCGATGGTCGATCCGATCTCGAATCGAGAAGATTTCACCGATGATGAACAGAGCGACGATGTTGACGACGGGGATATGGTTTCAAAGAAGGAGGTGGAGAAGGTGATCATGTGGGCAATGGACGCCGCTAGGCTCGATCCTTCTGTAAGGAACGATGAAGACAATGATTTAGACGAAGAGAGTGATCATGAAGACGTCGATGTTAAGGAGTTGGAAGCAGAGGTTGAGGAGAAGAAGAAGAGGGATAAGGGTAAAGGGAAGCACGGTAAGTGGTTCTCTATCTTCCGATAAATTTCCCTTCAATGGAAGGTTCGCCAATTGTTTGTTCAAATGCTGCTTTCTCCTCTGCCTGTGTGCTTTTTTCACTCTGAAGGTTTTTGATTGTGTTGTCTGGAACGCAACCTAGAGTTGAGTAAGGTCTGCGCTGTAAATTATAAGGGAAAAATTTTCTTGAATTGTTGATATAAAACAGTGAATTGATTTCGAAAGTAGCTCTTTGTCATAATTCAGAGGTTTAGTTAATGCTGCTAACCTGCTATTATTTGTTCTTCAAATGTATACTACTTCAATGGCAGCAGCCTTGTAAGCCATACGTCATTCAAACCTACTGGTTTTATCTGCTGCGGATTCATGTTACCTCCACCATATCCATCCATGTTGTAATAAACTAGCTCTATATTGAAATTAATCATTTTCTTTTAAAATACATTGTTGTTGATTTTTTTAAAATGAATGAATGATACTCGCCTAATAAACCTACACTTACTGTTTGGTTACTGGTAAGATTTAGTTTAAATAGGATTTAGTAAATCTTGTAAATCTGGATTTATCAAATTCTGAGGTGGCCATATTCTGAAATTTGTTTGGTACGTTAGTAAATAAATTCTGATAAATATTGAGAAGCTATTTGGCAATTATAAGGGGATTTGGTAGGATTTAACTAAATGAATAACCTTGTATCTTTGGAAATGATCTGTGGAGGAATTAAGAACATAAAGAATGAGAAGTGAGAACTATAAATGAAGACCTATTTTGACAAATAAATCATTACAGCCCAATATTTTGCTGTCATACTCTCAATGAAATAATAATCTGAACCTAGATGGAAGATTTATGCTTCTTTCTCATATTTCTTAGATTTAAGCACACTACTGGAAGCAAAACAACTGATTTATCATGCCAAAAATATCGAGAGAAAAAACCAACATAATAGGAAAAACTTTTTAATATCATGAAATTATTAATACCCATCCACAACGCACTCCAAGAAATCAAGTTAAACTTCTGGAAATCTAACTTGTGTGCGGATCTTGTAGAACACCTCGGTTAGCACATAAGAAAGTTACAAAACTGTGTTCGGCTGGGATTTGAGCAGTTTAAGTTTGGTTTGAAAAAATTGATCAAGTTGTGGGATAGGCCTTGGACGCTTGAAGGCAATTCATGCATATATTATGGATGCATGATTTTATCTATAACTACCTACAGACACATATAAAAGCAAATTTCATCCATATATGCATATGAATTTTTACCATGCATGAAAGCATATTTATGTGCTCTACACAGAACATATCTAATTACAATCAAATAGATTGCATAAAGGCACATGCATGTATTTGCATAGTTAGCAAAAGTGTCGAAGCATTCCATCAGCCTTCCATACTGCTTATTTAAGGAAGATTTACATACATTCCGGTCAATTATTTTGTAATCACAGATTTAACACACTTCAATTTTCACATTTATACCTCCTTTCCTATGCATAAGAAGGTGCATGTCTTTTTTTAAAAGGTAAGAAAGTGGTATTTCTAATGTGATACGAAAGATTTGGGCTGTAAAAATGTAAAAAAAAATAATTAAAATTGTATTTTCTGAGAAATTGTTGGCAACTTTAATAGGATTAAGTAGAATGTAGTTAAAAGAGACTATATGGGCAGTAATTCTGTTCTTCTTTTGTCTAGAGGACTCATTGGTTCCTCCCATGATCACTAAGTCTTCATCAAAATCTATTCCCACCAACTCAAAAAGCTTGCTGTCACATCAACTGGTTGCTTCTCATAAAAGAATTCTTCATAACAAAATAAACAAATTAAAAGCATACTGAGCAATAATTGAGATTGCAGCTGATGAAGAAGAAAGACATGCTAACCTTTCCACTTCAACTGGTCGCTTGTCATCACCCTTAGGAGAATAGAGCCCAGTCAAGGCTCTTGTAACCCACACCCTTTAGACTTGAAATATTTGGAGTACAGAGTTTACTTGTCATCACCCTTAGGAGAATAGAGCCCAGTCAAGGCTCTTGTAACCCACACCCTTTAGACTTGAAATATTTGTAGTACAGAGTTTCAAATATTGCGATATTTGGAGTACAGAGTTTCAAATATTGCGAAACAACTTTTTTTAGTTTTCCATAGCAGAACTTATGTACAAAGCCATCACTTTTTTGTCAATTTTGAAAGAAAGACGCAGGATAGCCCTCTAAAGAAAAACTCAAATCTCTGAAGTATCTTTCTTACAAAGAGAATTAAGAAAAAAATGGTTAACGAATTACTGAACTTGCATGTGAGAATCAAGTGAATACAGTGAGCTTTAGTTGCTATAAGTTGCAGAGTATAAAGCAAAAGAACGAATTAGTAATTTGACATGCATAAACATGTGCTGGTCAAGTAAGGAATGTTATGGAATAGAATTTTTTTTTTCTATTTGACAGCTGCAAATGCGTGTGCTTTCTTCACTGGAAAAGGATAAAAAGGTGAAAGAAATAAGATTTAATATTAATTGATTTTTCTGCAAACATATAGGGTACAAATCTGTAATATTCTACTCTTAATTCGATTAAAAAGTGCAGTACAGAACTAAACAAGAAAATCTACGCAGGTTGCAAAATTAAAGAGAACCTTGATGCCAAACTTTTATGAATAAAAATAAGAGACAGCTACAGCTCCGTATAACGATGGCAACGATCAACCTTACGAAGTTGATCAACATTTTCGACTCATTGTCTGTGAAACTAATATTATAAATTTATATATTTTAACTTCTATGACAAATAAATATAATTTTCTTAATGATGGTTCTTATATGCGCTTCTCATATATTATTAGTGATGGTATGTTTCGTACTTCTCTTTGAAGTCTTTCGCCAGCTGTTTTATGAAAATAATGACTTTTATCATTAATTTTCACCTCATTGTATTTACTATCTTATTTCATCTCAATTTGTAACATATTAAAGTTCAAATCATGTCCATAATGACAAGTAAAATTGTGTAATACTGCACAAAAAATCCCAATATCTGTCTAGACTGATACTAGAAATTGACACATATGTGATAATACTTGAAACTTTTCTTTCCAAATGTCGAAAGTCCTCTCAATAATATTTCATAATTGAGTATATCGATGACTATACAATTCCTATTCCATTGAGTGGACACCATCAAGATATTCATTTAAATGATAATGATAACATCTGAAGTGTGCAATAATTTTATCTGCATTTGCATATCCATAATCTAGCAAGTAAAATTTGTTCTACGGTACTCGAAAGTCTTTCTCCTCAACTGTCCAACGCAATAACCTCATATTTGCTACAGATCCTTCTAAACCAGAAACTTCATAGAGAAATTGTTGGTAGCCATCATATTCTGGGAATTGAAATCCTTCCTATTTTGGTACTTACTCTGTAAAGTTCTATTGGCAACTGCCAGAATATCTGGATCATCTTTTGCATCTATGATTTTTTTAAAGAATGGATAAAATTATGGGTTATTCCGTCTAAAAGGATGACATTCTGATGGGTGGCAGCTTAATAAACTCTCCTGTTAATAATATTATAGCATTCAACACTATTAAAATGTCTGGTAATTATTTCTAGGGAGTGCTGAAGAAATTCACATAGTTGCTTCTAATTACGCTCATGTGCAACTCCTCATAAAAAAATTCTTTGTTGTCAGCATATTCCTTGTGTCACTTAATAGACCTCTACTAACCAATAATTCGCCTGTGTTGCACAAATGCTTCTGGAGAGAGTCAGAAATAATTATAAGATCTTACATGATGGCCTACGAGAATATCTATTATATAGTGACGGCTTGTATAAGGTCTGTCAAACATAGGACTACGAATGTAGTTGTTCTCCTTTGAGGAACTGCTTTCTTCCAGAAATGATGATATTAACTCAGCTATCACAATATCAATTTCTAAATTTGCATCAACCATGTGACATTTTACATCAGGAATGATTTCTTTCAAATGATTATTCATTGTAATATTTTTTAAAACCAAATGTAATATAGATAAGAGGGACAAGTATTTAATTTTATGGAAGCAAATAAATTGATGAAAAGTCCGCAGACAATGTAGAACATTAAATGCTTGCTTACCAAAACAACAAATGTTGGTTCTTAAGGATGCATAAGAAGTTGTTCAAAAGGCTTCCATGATAATTAAATAATGAGTCATTTATGACCAATTAAAATTATCAAATGTCCAAAATCATATTGAATCAATTCTTGGAAATTTTGGTATAATCATGAATATCAGCTTAGTGCTTCCAGTAAAAAGACTGTTCTAAAGAATTCTTGTCCATATTTGTATGAAACATTTTTTTTATGGTGACTAACTCGATGTGTAATTGCGCAGCATAGATTTTCTGCATAGGGTTAATTTCAAGATCTCCAGGATAAACTTCTGCTATATTTAGTACTTTCAAATCAGGTAAAAATGTTCAGGTAGTTAACAATAAAAATGTTGTAATATGATCACCCAACTTAACATAAGCTCCCTACTCAGCTAAGTCAATTGGACATGTGCCGCTTTAATTTGGATTTATTTTACTAGTAGTATATGGAAGGGACTAACCTCTTACTCTTTTGAATGGTTGAAACTACAACTGAGCAAGGCTCCTTAAGTTGAGAACAACAACCAGGGAAAGTAATTAAAGTAACTGAAATGTAATAAGCAATCATTTACTAAGAAAGATGCATGGATTTGCACGATAGACGAAAATAGATTTTCATTATCCATTTGTAACCCTCTAGTCATGATCGGACATTTCAGAATCAACATCATATGTGCATTTGTTTGTTAAACATCTAAAATAGATCAAGCACAATTCGGTTAAGCAAGACAGACTTTTGCTGTCTAATATGCATATATGAGAGATCATGAGTTGCATCTAGTGCAGCAGAAACGGAGTTATGAACATGATAACTCGGTATATTATAAGAGTTTGATAAAAGGAGGTGCTAATAAACGTTAATGATATTGCTTCTTCATGACATTCTTTTGACATTCTCCCTAAAACATTTGTCTCTGCTCTCAGATTCTAATATTGGTTCAGTTTTCGATTCCACACTTATATCCCTGCCAGCAAATGCCTCATTTTCTCCCTTATTGCTTGTATAAGACTTTCAAAAACAATAATTCATCAATAATTTCCATAGTCTCTTCCCGATCTACACAATGTTTAGCAGTTGACTTCCGTGGATCTCGAGCGTCAATGCCAACTACAATATTTTCTGCAAATATCTTCTCAAATATTTCATACTGATGGAAATAGTTGCAATGAAATCTTATCATTTTCGGGTTATCTATAATGAAAGTTGTAATAAATTTATAAAGCTATAGCAAATATTTTTTCAAGAATTACCCACAAAAGTACACACCTGAATAATCTTCTCTTATATCTCAATAATCACGGCTGAGATATATAGCTTATCATCCCGGCCCCAATCACTCTGATTAGATAGTTGATAAATCACTGTGATTAGATAGTTGATAATTCACTTGGAAGTCGGCTTTCATGTTCATAATTGCTGCTTATGTATGAGTGACACCTAGATGTCGATTCATTGCGTGAATTATACCACTCCATCCATCCTTCTTCAATACACAATTTAATATATTTTCCAATAGATATTATTAAAGCAGCAATCCAACAAGGATGACATATGGTGCTCAAGCCATTAAGGAACTCTCGTCAGTCTTTGACTATCCAGTATGAATTGATACATTTTCATTGGGAGATATTTTTTGTTAGAACTATTTAATTGAGTTGATTTTCCTCTCAAAAAAAAATTTCTTCTTCACTGCAAAATCATCAAAATCATAATTAGATTTATCAAATTTATTTGGATTTGTAAACAAAAACCAGTACAGTTTGCAAGGAAAGAATTTCGCTTTTTTCATCAATTTTTCCTACTTATGTATTCATCTCACATGTTAAGTAATACACATTCGACGACTCTTCATCACTTAAAGAGTGTAGTTTGAAAAATAAGCTTAAATAGCTTGTGATGAGCTCTGAGTGAAATAATGAGGAGTTTTTTACTTCAGAGGTATCAATATGTTTTTCAAGTATAGCAATAGTTTCATTGTTGGCAACGTCTTCAGAGTTGGTCATATTTGGTTATCCCTGTTTTTTTAAAGCAAAGTTATTGCATCACATACTTTAGAAAATATAAAATAATTGATCTAAACACAATTAATTGAGAGTATTACTAAATTCGAACTAAAAACAATGTCTGAGTATAATGAATTCATTGCGTATCATGTTTTGTGATCTATTTATTAGGGACTAGGGACTAATGGTTTGGTTGGGGCAGCTTATTTTGTGTGGTGGCGTTGTGAAAATACACCTGGTTTGTTTGGGTAAACTGCGTTTTCTCAGTTTATGCGTTTTGAAAACACAGAAAATAATTTTTTCACACCGCAACTATCTAGGTGCGGTGGCAGATTTCTGGTTGTAGTCCGTCTTTTCCAAGAAAATAAAATTTTGTAATAGCCACCTCACTTAACTTATCAGCAGATTATTTTTAATCAGCTTATCAGCAGATTATTCAATAAGCTACAGTTGCCGCAAACAGACCCTAAGTAGTACAATATTCTAAAGTGATAATAGACATGTAAGATAAGGGTTCGAGAAGTTTTAACTGGTGCTCACATTAGTTTTTAGCATCAATTCATGATTCTTAGTGCACCTCATTAAAATCCAAATGGCATAGGTCTTACTAAGGAAGCAATCAATGCTTTCATCCTACTATGATTAAATTGAACATTTAGAATTTGGGTTATTTATGTACATACCAAAGTTTTATAAATGCAAATGTCAAATTTTATGGCCCTAGATATGTAAATATGTTAGAATTTTGTGTTAGATACTAAGATCTCAGAAGTTAATTAAATCATTGAGTTTACTTATAGTTGATAGTGTTTCAAGTTATAATCTCATTGTGAACGGTCAAACTTAGGGCTGTCAAAACGGCTCGTTGTTCACGAACAGCTCGTGTTCGGCTCGTGAAGAAGCTCGTGTTCGGCTCATTCGCTAAATTAACAAGTCTTAATGTGCTGAACACGAACAAAGATTTGTTCGTTCGTGTTGGGCTTGTTTTGGCTCGAATAATATTCATCAATTATATATATACATGCATGCATGCATATAAATATATATATATATATATATATATATATATATATATATATATATATATATATATATATATATATATATATATATATATATATATATATGATGAGCAGTAATTTTAAATAATTTAAAAGATTTATAATCAATTAAAATTATTAATTAAGTAAATAGAATAAAAATTATTAAATTAGATTCAAATGATGCTTTAATGTAAATAATAATTCTTAAATCTTCGCTGTAACCGCTTGACATCTTATGGTTGCGTGATTAGGGTTATCAAAACGACTCTTTGTTCGTGAACAGCTAGTGTTCGGCAAACGAGCCAAACACGAAGACACTTTCTAGGCTCGAAATATAAACGAGCACACCCCTAGTCAAACTAGCTACGTTGGCCTATGCTGCTTTCTGCTTCTATAGCAAACGAAACAAGGGAATATAAACCTAAGAATATACCACATACCCAAACTCTCTAGATTCTATTTACTAATGTATGGAGCAACATTCTGGAAAAGACTAAAATTGAAAAGTATTTGTCGTTAATTAAAAGTCATAGTTGTTTGTTTATTGGGCCTCTATGAAAATGGAAATTATATTATTAGAATATTAATATCAAGTATCCCAGTGCATAAACGTGTTTTCTGTCAGACGATTAATCCTCTATTAGATTTACTGGAACTTATTTAAAGCAAATTGTACTGACCAAAGATATATTATAAGCCATAAACTTTTTTTAATGCTACTCTTTCAATAGACATAACATTTGTTTGACATTTTTTTTAGAAACTTATTTTGAGATGTTTCTAAGTTTATTGTGCCCCTTGTAGAATTTGTTACGTTGCAACCTTATTTTCTTTTTGAAAGATATTTCAGTGAAAATATTGTTAAGGATAGAAATACTCCCATGGTTTTTTTCTTGCTATGATGTCTTATATCCATTTAAATCTTCTTTAATAAAGAGGTATCATTTGTATTAATTCTCTTAGATAATTACAGAAATTTTCTTTTGATCCTATATCTAAATATAATTGAAGAGCATAAATACTTATAATATTAAAAATCTTAGCATCAACTATAATCTTTAGGACTGTAATTCTTTCTCCAATTCTAACAACTTTTTGTAAAATTTTCTTTCGAACTCTTATCTATGACTACAGTTACACTATTTTTTGTACGACTCCTATCTGAATATCAAAGTTAAAAATCAAAGCTATCAATCTCCATAACATTTTCTCAAGCACATTTAATTTCTTGAATACATAATAAAATATTTATCTTCCTATGAACTATAATATTTACTAATTTCATTAATTTAACTGTGAAGTACCTATATTTCAAGATTCTATCATAATAATAGTTTCATAAACTAACTTCTTTGTCTACGTCAGTCCGGAATGTGGGAACCATTGCTAATCTGACGCTATACCCAGGTGTCAGTGTATTATCTTTGTACATTTTTCACTGCATCAGGTCATACAACGCAACGCTTCCAAGTGACGCCCTAGCAATTACACAAGGATTTATATCATAATTTTTCGATTAAAATTTTATGTTGGTTGTCAACTACCTAATGCAAACTTCCATTTTTAGCATTCGAGACTTATTACTCGACAATTGCAATGTTATGATTCTCAACTTAATAATTGCATAAATAAAAAACGCAATATTTTAAACAAATGATAATTCCATAATATGAGAAACAAGAAATGAAGCAAGAAATGATGATAAAAAATAATGTGAACAAGAAATGAAGCAACTAAATGAAATAAATGACTTAAATTTTTTTTAAAAAAAAATTCAGTTCGTTGGAGTTGTAACTCAACTTTTGATAATGGGGAGTTTAAACTCTTGAATGGCAATAAATTGTCTTTGAATCTGTCATGGGCCATAGATAAACTAACAAATTGTCTTTAAATAATTTTATGAATCTGGTTAAGTAATTAATTAATTAGATTTCAAGTTAGAATCTAACTTGTTAATATTAAATAAATATATAAGTTATAAGTTTTTTTAATCAAATAACATAGATAAACTAATAAATTAGTTCATTGAAATAAAAATAATAATAAAATTATACTAAATTTATGTGTATATTAATATTAAATTATAATTATTATTGTTAAATATATTATTAAATAAATTCTAATTAAATTAAATTTTATTTAAATAATATATCATATAGGCAGAAAATATTTAACAGGTTACTTGTAGAACAACAAATGAGTCTATTCAAGATCACTAAGAAATGAGTTGGATTATGTTGAGTCCAGTCCCCCATTTTTAAATCCAAAATTATATTCTGTCCGTCGTGCTTCGACAGAGAAAAACAGGGGTTGGGTTGTAGTTAGAGATAGCATTTCGGTGGGGTGGGTTGGAGGCAAGGGGAATTATGCAGCTCCAACGACTGGATTCTAGAAGAGAAGAGCTCGTCCTCGTCGAGCTCGATGTTGAGGGCATCACCGGAGTTCGAATGAGAGAAGAGAGCGAGTATATTTTTTATTTTATCTAAAAAAGAACTGTAAAAAAACTTTAGATTTTTTTTAAGTTGAAGAAATCATCGTGGTAAGTGATCCCACAAATTTTACTACTGACTAATCTCAGTATATTACGTGGACCACCCACTTGACACATGACATCCCACCAATAAATTTCGGATGTAAATTACGTTCAGAATGTAATATTTGCTCCTTAATGCAATTCCACAGTGGAATCCCAAAGAAAAGCATGAATGCTTGTGCTAAGAACAATTCATAATTCTAGAATGATTTCAAAAACATATGATATAGTACAAACATGGCATCAGCACATCCATATTCATAAGAAGTGTTTGAAGACAATCTCATTATGTAGATTATTTCAAAGTTTTAATAATCAGACAGCAGGTCCTAATTATAAAGAAACAATCTATCTAAATAGGGCCATCAAAAAAGTTCGTTGTTCGTGAACAGCTCGTGTTCAGTTTGCCAAGAAGTTCTTGTTCGATAAGCAAACGAGACGAAAACGAACATTTTTTTTCTAGTTTGTTAAATGAACCAAACACGAACAATGATGTGTTCGTTCGTGTTTGGTTTGTTATTATTCAAAACATAAAATAATTTAAAATAATTATATATATATAATTTATGATATTTTAAAAATAATTATATATTATAAAATTTTATCATATTTTAAATAATTAAACTTCTATAAATTATAATATATGATAAATTATTAATAACAATAATAATATTATGGTATTAATTATATTAATATAAATATTATAAGATTATAATTAATATACTATACTATTTATTAAAATAAAACCCTAAACAAACCCTAAACGCCTTATTCGGTTTGCTTCATTTTGAGGAAGTATGAATTACCTGATGTTTAAGGAATACCTGATCAATTTGCTTCATTTTGAGGAAGTATGCTATCAATGCTATGGTTGTCAAAAAAGCTCGTTGTTCGCGAACAGTTCATGTTCGGTTCGCTAGGAAGTTCGTGTTCGATTCGTTCGATAAGCAAACGAGACGAACATGAACAATTTTTTTTCATTCGATTTGTTAAACGAACCAAACACGAACAGTGATGTGTTCGAACATTTCGAACACGAACACTAGCTCTGTTCGTTCGTGTTCGGTTCGTTTACACCCGTATATCTAAATAATTCTTTTAATTATTTTTAATTCTAAATCCAATAGTTAAAATTTTTCTAATAAAAATATATAATTTATATTATGTTTTAATTAATAGGAGTTTAAACAAGCTAATTGGGATAATGCCAACCACCTAAGTGATTTAAAAGTCATGTAAATTCGTAAAAATTATAATATTAATTCTCTCAAATGATGTGAGGCCCAAAAAATTATTAGTATACTTAAGTTAGAGTTTAGCTGTGAGAATGAAGCATTGCGGCGCTTATGGTTTGAGCTTTGAAAGTATTAATGGATTGTTGGATGCGAGAATATAGTAATAATAATTTATTTTTAGATCTTTTTCCATTATAAATTTAATATTTTTATTAATTATTATAAATTATATTTTTATTATAAGCTATATTTATATGTATATATCTCTATTATAGATTTTTAAAATTTTAATTTTATTTAATATATTTAAAAATACAAATACACAAATACTATCTTCAATAATTATAAATTTAAAGAACTATATAATGCAAATATAGTTCTTACTTCATTCAATTGAACGCTCGATTCAACTCTGATTGAACCATTAAACATTGAATTTCTCTTCTCTCGCTTCAATGATCGATTAAATTTACATAAGCTTGGATTACTTACAAAATGATGATAAATAAAAGAAAACACATAACAAAAAATTCCAATTAAACCTTACCAAAAAATGAATAACCATGCCTAATCATTGTTATATAGTTCTAACCTTGTTCTTTGGAAATGGGGGTGAATAAGAACAACACTATATACACTTCATTTGAAATTGGGGTTCTTTAAAATAAAATATATCAAAAGAATAACAAACCATCAAAAATACTAAAAAACATGGTTAGGCCAAGTTAGCAGTGCAATGCACACCAAACAAAATAGATTTCATTTGAAGGTGAGCTATGCTTTCTTTGGGCCAATATTGAAAGCCATAAATCATATTTGGTCATGGTTGGCTCATATTAAAAGTGGCATTCACCACCATTTTCCATCCCCAACCAATACTCTTGCTTAAATTAAAAGCAATCTTCTTCGCATATTGATTTTGATATATCCCTTTTAAACTAGTCTTAGGCGTGTGATCGATCACGACGACACCACAAAACTGGCAAATCAAAAAGCATGTGGCCAAGCCGACCGGTATCGTTCTAACAATCTGACCGTCCGATAACATGCGATCTATTGAGCCCGACGATACCGGGTGGTCGATCAGACCTACCTCGTGTGGGCGATCAAACACACAAACACCTAGCAAAATCTATTCCTAGGGCTGGGTAAGAAAGATAATGCAAATGGTTTTAGGGAATCTCGCCTACACGACGAATGATCGAAGCATTTCTTCTTGTATTAGGAAGCTCTCCTCACCAGAGAGAATGATGAAGCCGCCAGTTTTTACCTCTTCTAAAGATATGAGGAAGCTCTCCTTGTCGAAGAGCCACAATTTTGAGAACCTCCTTCTCCAAAATCGGGAAGAAGCTCTCCTCACTGAAGAGGCTTCATAGAGTTGATACAAATGAAGAATATGACTGGATGCTATCTCTGAAGTGATGAAAAATCTCTCCTAGCTAAAGAGAATGAGGAAATTGCTTGAGTTAACCTTCCCCAAAGCAAAGAGGTAGCTTTCCTCATCGGCTCTCCAGAATGTCACCGGAGATGAAGTAGTTGACCAGAAAATGGAAGAAATAGGTGAAGAAAATGGAGGAAAATCTTCTCTCTGATCTTCTATTTTAGGTAGAAGAAGAATCCTTCAAGAATATACCTAGAAACTCCTTGAATTTTCCCTTTTTCTTTAAGCTCTCTTCTTCTCCAATATGGCAGCCGATCCCTCCAGATGACCCCTACCTAATGGTTTGAACTGTTGGGGGTTTTCCCAAGCATCTAGAGCTGCTTTCCCATTTCGGATTGAACCCAAAATATCTATCATACCATATTTGGGTGAAGAACCAGACAATAACTTCTGATTATGTATAAACTTATATATTCTCTTGTAGTAGTTGGATTGACGAGTTCACTATGACTCGGTTCTCACCTGGACTTAAGTTTTACAGGAGACATCTTTACTAACTTTATTTTATTTTATTTTTATTTGGTATGAGTCATGAACCTATTTGATGAACAACATGTAGATAATCATATAAAACTAATTCCATTAGAAATTGAAGGTAAGTTAGTGAGATGTGATGAGTCAAGGGATGGTTTAACCTCAGTTGTTGTTTGTTTATGAATGAGTGAGTCTGTATTGGATTTTGTATGTCTATGTTTGTGAGTTAAGTTGAATGAGTCATTGGAGATGAAAAAACTTATCATAATATTTTAAACTTGTTATCATCCAGCAATTCCTTTAAAAAGTTTAAAACATGTTCTTGTTTAATCTTCGGTTTGTACCTGCTCTAGTATTTAAAATTCCTTTATAGTGTTATGTTAAGCATGTTTAGGCTAGATTTATTTTCTACTGTAAGATTCTACCATGTACTATTTGTTGATATTTTTGTAGGATGTGTAGTAAATTGTTAAATTGATCTTTCCATGCTGCATATTTTTTTACTTCATTGTTACACATGCTTGAACTTAAGTTTGGGGGGGGGGGGGTGAGGGGTGGGGGGAAAGAAAAATGTTTCAATTTAAACATTACTTGTTTTCAAAAGTACTACAAATAAATTTGCATTTTGTTTCTAATTATTATTGTTATGTGGAGTCATCTTAAGAATGTTAGAATTTTAAGTATAAAATTAGAGTAGAAAAACTTAGTTGATACTTTTAGTGAAAAGGTTGAACATAGAGTTATGAATATTTAGTAGAGAACTTGGGAAAATGAATAACTATCTTTAGTAGGAAGAATTGTATTCTTGAAAAAACTAAGAATTCTTAGAATTTTTATTTTCAAACATTTAAGGCTTTTTTAGAAAGGATTTAAAAAATAAAAAAAATACATCTTTTCAAGTAACAAAGTAATAAGTTTGAACTTTAGAGGAGGGTAGTGAAATTTAAAATCATTTAAAGACTTCTCGAGATATAGGAATCCTCACATAAAAAAAAAAAAAGAAAAAAGCAAAAAAAAAAGATAAAAAAGGTCCTGAAAAAAAATAAAATGCAAAAAAGAGAGAAAAAAAGAAAAAAAAAGTGTAAGGAGAAGCTTGAGGAGAGGTCCTAATCAAAAAATTGATTTCACTTGAGCCTTTATAGTGCAAAGAATTTGGAACAATCCTAAGCTTGGTTTTTACACTTATATTAGTAAAAATTATTTTTAAATGAGTTCGTAAGTCTAGAAAGTAAAGTTCATAGAATCTGAAGTTTGAAGAATCTTCATATATTTCTGAATTAAATAAGAAAACAAATTCCCAAGTTTGATGATAAATATTTTAGACCCCGGGCTACTCTGATTCAATAAAAGTTTTTCTAGGTTGAACTATCACATTTTTAGAGCAAAATTTTAGCAATTCTAAAGGATGACCCATTAAATCTAATCCACATAAATTATTTTAAAATTGTAGTATTACTTGAGGACAAGTAATGTTTAATTTTTGGGGATTTTGATATGCTTAAAAATATATTATTTTTATATTATATTTTATAATGATATTGCACTTTAAAGGTATTTTTCTTATGTTTTTGGTTATAGGTACAACAAATTGAAGAATTTGGAGTGATTGGAGAAAAAGAAACAAAAATGGAACAAAATAGAGCATACCAGAGCAAAATGGGTCGAACCGGGGCACAACGGAGCCATGGAGCTGAACTAGACACTTAGACGCTTACACGCTAGGACACACCGGAGCACCCGAGCTTCTAAATGGGGGCACACCGGAGCCATGGAGCTGAACCGGGGCACACCCGAGCGTCTAATCGAGCGGCGAAGCTCTCAAACATGGCGCTTAGATGCCACTCGAGGGCGGCTAAGCGCCCAAAATCTGCGCTTAAGCGCCGGTGACGGTTTTTGACATATCTTCTAGAATATACATCAGATTTGAATGATTTTTGAAGCAGTGCTTCATGCATCTCTTAGGGAATTCGTTAGAAATGATAAAATGGACTTTCTAGAATAATTTGGGGTGGTTAGAAGGAGTTATTGTTAAAGAGACACTTGTGACACCTTTTAGAATATTTATTGAACATGGACACTTTTGAAGAGACACTTAAGCACCTCTTGGGAAATTATAAATAGATCTTTAGACCTTTGAACTCTAGAACTGATTATAAGAGAAGAAGAAGGCTTGGAGAAGAAGAAGAAGTCTTGGGTAAATAGCCTCAAGTGAGGCGACAAGGTGAGAGAAAAAGAGAGAGAGTGTGAGAGATTTCTTCTTTTCTTTTCACTTTGTTCATGGAGAGGATTGTAAGGAGATTGCTTATATTATACAATGAGTGTCTTATTTCATAAAAGATAAGTATTTTCATTGTATTTTGATTTGAATCTAGTACATTGTTTGCATGGTTTTAAAGACTTGTTCAATGGAAGTTTCTTGTTGTTTCTCCATGTGTAGTGAGTAGTTTTCTTTACTCTTCCTCTTACAATAAATTAGTATACATATATAGGATATAGAATTGTGTAGAGTGAGAATATATTGTGATAATTTTGCTTTTTTCTTAATTTACATGTAAACTTGATTAACTTGCATGTTAAAATCTACTGTGAGAACATGTAATAACCGATATGGTATTGTCTCAATCAACCATGGAAAAATCACATAAAATTGTATGAATGATAATGTAATTCATGTAATTGAGTGCAAATAAATAGGGAGATAAACTTTGAAGGGTGTATAATTAAAGAGCTTTAAAGTGACAGGCTAAATCCCCCTCATTTGGTTTATAGTTTTAGGTTTTTATACAAGATGTTAACCTCTAAGTGGAGGGATAAGAGGGAACTATAGAGTGAGAGCTTGTATCTTCCTTGCCTAGCTCGTCTTCAAAACTATTCAAATTTTAGCTTAACCAATGTTCTTTATAGCATCTCTGGTAAGGGTAAAGAATATAATTGCTCATATTTGTCACAATCTCTCACTCTAATTATTTTACTTTTACACGTGTCACTAATTTTATTGTATGAGGAAGGGTACTTTTATTATATCAAACCCAACTTTCTGATTTTCACTAAGTATTTTAGTTTAGAAGTAGTATTGTAGTAATAATTATAGGATTTAATTAAAACCAAACTTTTATCGACCTTCCAAGCTAGGGCGTGTTATTGTAGACTAGAATTTCTCTTGAAAGCAATCATGACTAACTTCGATCTCCGTGGGACTGATATTCTGGGCTTAATCAGCAAGTCTTATATTACTTGATAATGATACGTATGCTTGCATAGAATTCTAATAAAACTCTCATTTGAAAAGTATAAAAGTAGGACTTGAAGATCAGAAAAAGGTTTGTTGTTGGAGGGTGTGGTTAGTGTTTAAAGTGAGGTTTATGTTAAAGAGTTATTGTAGAACACCCCTCTCCACTTCACTATTTTTTACTTTATTTTATATAGTTTGTATTATGAGTAGAATTGAGATTTGGAGTCTACTGAGTTGGGCGCCAACTTCTTAAGAGTATTGCAAGGGAAAACAAGGTTTTCAAAAGAACTTCAAGACTTTTGTGGAGAGGATTTAAAGATAAGTCTTTATCTTTGTATTATATTTGGTTTTTTATTAAGACTTCTTGTGTTTTCACTATGATTGTTACTTTTAAACCAAGTTGTGATTGTATTTTCTTCATAAATTCTAAGTATTTTTCTTTATCTTTTGCCTTAAAGTGATGAAGTAATTAAGTTATTGAAGAATGTTGTGTGAAGTGTTGGATTTCAATGTTGGAAGAAGTTGTGATTATTCAAAACCTTGCACTTTATTTACTTTTTGATTTGACCAATTAAGATGTTAAAATATGTTTTGAGAACATGTAAGATCCAGTGTTGTATTGTCTCAGTCAACAATTGGAAATAATCACATGAGATTGTATGAGTGAGAATGTAATCCATATGGTTGAGTGCAAATAAATATGGAGATATACTTTGATGAGTGTAGAATTAGAGGACGTTAGAGTGACAGGTTAAAGCCCCCAATTTGCTTTATTGTTTTATGTTTTGATACGAGATGTTAGCCCCCCAGGTGGAGGGAATAGAGGAAACTCTAGAGTGAAAGCTAGTATCTTTCATGCCTAACCCGTCTTCAAGATTTTTAGAACAGTAAATTAACATATGTTCTTTATATCATCTCTAGTAAGAGTAAAGAATATTATTGCTTCTATTTCACATAACACATATTTAGATACTTCCAAAACAAATATTTTTTATAATTTGTTACTGATTCATAAAAAGAAAAAAATATTTTATTTGCATAAGTTTTCATCTTACAAAAGTTTAATTAAAGTAGTTGCTTACTTTTATTTCAAATTATAAAATTAACAAAAAGAATCAAATTTTATTTCCTAAAATATTATCTTTGATTTGAGTAAAATCTTTTCTAAAAGTAAAGAAAGTAAATTTTTCGTTTCTAAATCAGAAGTTATTTTCTTTATTAATTACTTTCCCTGTATGTTTGATATCTCGGGGCTTAATCAAAAATTCCTATATTACTTGATAAACGATGCGTATACTTGTTTAGTATCCACATTATTAAATCATTAAAAAAGAGAATTAATATATATATATATATATATATATATATATATATATATATATCATAAGCATAAATATCAGTCGATCAATAGGCAAACACACCTGAATCTCTAGTTGTGGGTACCTTTCGTAGGTATTCTTTTAAGGATATTTGGCACAAGCTATTTCTGTCTGATATAATTTTGGTGTAAGCTTGACCAATCCTGGAGAGGTTTGCTGCACGAAAGTTCTCAAAGGTACTTCCCTTGTTTGTCCACCTTTGTCGTACATCCTACTTTTTCAGTTCATCTCTTCTCCTGATCACTCATATGATCCAAAAGAGAGACTAATTTGAAAAGGAGAAGTATATGATGATGAGCAAACTGACGACTCCATAAAAATAAAAAAATAAAGGAACAATATAAGTTACAGTCATCAAACAAAAGCTTCAACAAATAACCTAAGATAGGTAAATCATCCTCAATTGATTTCATATGACTTTATCCGTTACGAGCTAATGCTGTCAAGCATCTCTGACTATACAACCCAGAATGAGTCTTACATCTTAATGGATTCTTCTTTCAACTCTACTCCAACACAGGTTACAGTCGTCAAACAGATGCACTTTGACTAATAGCCTAAGAAAAATTGAACATTCATAGTGGTTGACAAGGTCTCTAACCATGCCTCTGGAAGCCGAGCCCAATACACAAGACTCGATGGAATCATACGGTAGACTTGAAAGTCAATCTCAAAAGGCAAGCCTTGAGGTATCCTTGGAAGTCAAGCCGAAGAGGCATGACTCAAATGAAAGATATGATACCCTAGAAGTCGAGCCCAATATGCATGACTCAAAGGGAAGTTACCATGCCTCTGGAAGTCGAGCCCAAGATACAATACTCGATAAGAATATATGGTATTCCTAAAGTCGAGTTCGGGAGGCAAGAATCTATGGGAAGCTACAATGCTCCTGTATGACGAACCCAAGTGGCAAGTCTTGATGGGAAGCTAGTAGTGAACAGTAGGGTTATAAACGAGCCAAGCCTGAATGAGTTCAGTGTCGGCTCGTGTTTGGCTCGTTCGATATGGGCTTGTGTTCAAAATCGGCTCGTGTTCTAAATGGCTCATGAACAGTGTGTTTGTGTTTGGTTTGAATAATATTTTCTGGCTCGAGTTCGGCTCGACTTCGGCTAAAAATTGGAGGAGATGACTCGAAGAGAAAGAGGAAAATGACTCGGAAGAGGAAAAGGAAGAGGAAGAGAAAGAAGAAGACAAACAACAAACCCTAAGCTCTTGTCGCCGAAACCATTTCGTGATTTTGAGAGGAGATGAACCGAAGATAAATATGAAATATTAGAGAAGATATACTCAGAGATAACACATAGGTAGCCAAACAAGCAACCAATATGCCAAGCAAAGAATATCCAACAACCAAGCAAGAATACCGAGCAATCGAGCCTATCCTAAGAGAATAGAAGTAGAAATTAGCAGAAGAACAGAGACGACAAACCCTAATCCGTCGTGACCGAAAGGGGAGAAGAGTAGAAGAGGAAATGAGAGGGAGAGGCCGAACACTAGAAGTTTTGAGAGGTGAACCGAGAATGTGGATTGGGGATTTAGGGATGTTGGTAAGGGTTTTTAGATTATTAGATATATTATAATTATATAACTTATAATATATATTTATATTCTTATATAAATATATCATATTTATATAAGTAATATTAATATATCATTATTAATAATTTGTTATATATTATAATAGGATTTTATTTTATAGAAAAATGTTAATTTATTTTTAAAAAATTTTAATTAATTATAGTTTATAATATTTAATTTTATGAATATTTATTATGTATTATTTATTTATTTATTTTCGAGCCAATTTGAGCTGAACATGAGCGAACAAACTGTTGTTTGTGTTCGGCTCGTTTACATTTTAAGCTTAAAAATTTGTTTGTATTCGACTCGTTAGGCTTAACGAAAGAGCCAAACACGAGCTGTTCGCGAACAACGAGCCAAATTGACAGTCCTAGTGAACAGGGTCCTCACTAGAAATACTCCAAGTGAGAAAGTAGTTGACAGAGTCTTTACTCAAGGACCTCAAAAAGCTAGAAATCTTAAAAGACACAAGTACATCAAAAATCTCAGAAACCTATAAGCCTCAAAAGACACAGATAAATAAAAAATCTCAGAAGGCTACGAGCCTCAGAAAACATCAGTTCATTTCAAACTCTTGTAAGAGATGTTTATAAGAAGACACTAGTCATAAAAGATACATGTCTTAGAGGACACAACCTCTAATAACATGAGCCTCAAAAGGCACGACAATTATTTTTTATATAAAAATTCATGTGCTAACTTTGATTACATAGTTCCACATGAATGAGAAGCCACTGAATCTCAGAAGGCATAAGCCTCAAAAGATATCGACATCAATAATAACCCAGAAATGAGACAACAGTATACCAGGAGTTGGGTAACAACACCAAGATGTGAGGCAAATACAACCTCAGAAGGAACATCAGAATTTTTATTGTATCAAGCAAGTGCATGACATACAAAAAAAACACATTTTTTACTATGTACAAATACCACACTAGGAGATTGAAATACTAGAAAAATCAACTTGCACTATACAAAGACAACAAGTCAGTTCATCTTTGAATGGTGCCGACATCGCCTTCTCAAATTTTGGTATTTTCACTGATTTCTAGGTGACCTTCTCCTCAAAAGTCACATCAGCAACGCATGAAAGAAGATCCTGGGTCACCTGCTAGGCAGGGACGAAGAATACTTTCTTCATTTGAGCAACTTTAAAGACAATCCCTGAGATTTTATTGAGAAAAGTCGGAAATAACTTTCGGGACAACATTCTCCAACTTCTCCATGAGAGAAGACCAAGAAAGAAATCTCAGAGGTCCTGCTAGGATGACCAAGGATAGCTTTTATGATGGCTTTCTCCTGTTTCTCCATGAGAGAAAAAGACCGCGAAAGAAATTCCTAGAGGACCTGGTAGGCAGGGTTAGAGATAACTTCGGGTTGAATTTCTTCTACTTCTCAACGAGAGAAGACTGTGAAAGAAAATCCCGGAGGCCTTGCTGGTTAGGATCGGGGATAACTTTTAGGGTGACTTTCCTCTGTTTATCAATGAGAGAAGACCATGAAAGAAAATCCTAGAGGTCCTACTAGGCAGGGTAAATGATAACATTTGTGTCGGTTTTCTCCTTCTTCTTCACCAAATAAGATTCTAAAAGAAGATTTCGAAGGTCCTGCTGGGCATGGATAAAGACTCCACTTTCATTCTTATCTCATTTGTCTATTTATAAGCTAAAAAATCTCTCATATTGATGACAAAAGTAATTAAAAAATAATAAAAAGAAAATTAAAATTTGTATTAACTCTCTTATCCTTTCGGCTTCCAGCTTTTAACCCTCTGACTTCCATCTTAAGATTTTCTATATTATGGTGTTCCATCCTCCAAATTCCAAATTCTTAACCCAAAAAAAAAAAAAAAAAAAAAAATTGTCTTTGCAAGATCCTAATGCCTTTCCAAATCCCCAACAAGCCACTGAAAAATGACTGCCATTCCAATTTCCTTCGGGCGATCAAACTATGCGTGCTTAGTTACTTAGGTTCACCATTCCATTCTTTCTTTACGTGGGAATTGGGCAGTAATTTGTCGCTCGCTGTTTTATGAAGTAGTTTTACCTATATACTTATACGAGTATATTTTCAGATTTCCACGCTAACAATTCTGTTTCATGAATTAAAATTAATCGGATTCCAATATAACCATTTGTTTAAGATATATATATATACTGAATTTATATATTTACACACATCACATTTAAATTTTTTGTATTACATCAATAATATCATGATAGATATAAAATATTTTGAGTTTCAATATTATCGGGCAACATTGTTGGTCTCATTCAAAAATAGAGGGGAAATTGATACGCTATCAACAAATTCCTTTATCACGCATGAATATTGAACATGACACAAATCTCAAGTCGCGACACGAATCTCAAGACAAACTTTGAACAATAAATGTTTAAACTTTGATTAAAAACTATCAAGTGCTCTGATTTCAGCAAACTTACGGTCAAACTGACCGGCTCGACGAGACGGACCCAACGATACTAATATTGATGAAATCTGGACCAAATCGAGGCCTGATAAAGCCATTAAACTACTTTTGAATGATTTTTGGACACATTTGAAAGGTTAAATTGATGTCAAATCTGAAGAGCTTATAGTCGAATTGAGCATCTCGATAAAATGAATCCAACGAGCCAAAAAACACTCAATTCCAACATCATTAAGACACCCAAATAGATATTAAGCGTCATCAGATTGAGAGAGTCTCTACAAGCTGTTCGTTCAGAGTAGTTCAAATTCTATCATTAATTATAGTTGGAACTCTATAAATAGAACTCTATCTTCTATTGAGAGCGAGAAGAGAGCCTGATGCCTCAGGAGGGAGCTTGAGGCTTAAGGAGAGCTTGGAGCTTGGAGAAATAGCTAAAGTCCAGCATCACTTAATTGCCGACAACTACCTATCACTAGTTACCGATCACCACCGATCACCATCAACCGCCAGTCGTCGACCTTGCCAACCATCACTCGTCGCCATCACCAATCAGCATTAGTTGCCTCTCACTTTTTAAGAAGTTTATCCGCACATCGACTTCGTAGCTCAGAAGATTGTTTAACCATTTTCTACTTGTGGGACATGAGACTATAATTGTAACCTTCAGTTTAAAGTGTATATTTATAGCTAGGTCAACCCCCATGATTTTTCCCTTCACGAGTTTTCCGTGTAAAAACTTTTAATGTCTCTACTGATTGTTTTTATTTATCTAAGTATGTGTTGAACTCTCGTGCAACTCTAAGGCGATAATTCATTACTCTACTTGCCGCAAATCTTTTAGCACACATCAATATCTAACACCTAAATTTTGAATATTTTATTTATGATGGCTAAATCTTTGATATCACATCCAATATAACACTATATATATGTGTGTGTTTATTAATTTAATGTATGTCACACTTCACTATTTCGACAGCGAAAACAATATTGAAGTCACTTACCTGATATCACTTAACTTCTGTAAAAATTTGAAGTTTTGGTATGTCAATATAATAAGATTATAATTTTTTTCAATTCATAAAACATAATAATTCAGTTGATAATTTGAATTTTTAATCGTTTGTATACATACCAATCAGTTTTTATATATTACATATCTAAAACTTAAACTTTAATTTTTTGCATGATTTACGTACGTGTTACATTATTTATGTTTAAAGGTGTATTTCACTTTTTAAAAATTAAAAATGTGATTTTTTTATGTGATATTAAAAATTTAGGTGGTATAAATGTAAAAGATAAAATCCCCCCCCCCCCAGACACACACACACACATGTGTCCTATGATTGTAATTTTTTTTTAAAATATTATTTAAGTTAGACACTTCTAAGTTAAATTTGCTATTTATGAGAGCCATGTCCGTATTTGATACATGGTGCGAATTCTTCAATTATAAGTGTGTAATTCAATTAAGAGTGTGTTTGGGGCAGCTTATTAGCTGAGGCGGCGTTTTGCTGCCTCATTATTTGAATCATGCGTTCGAGCAGTGTGTGCGAAAATGACGTTTTTATTTTACGTTAAACTTGGGTCGCTAGTTGAACTTTGCGGTATACGTTTGGGGAAATATTTTGACGGTGTTGCTCTTGTCCCATCCAGAGAGAAGAATTGCAGGGAAGAAGAAGATCGATGGATATGCTTGCTCGCCACTTGCCGCACATTGCCTCGCTCGTCGTTGCATGCCGAAACCTCGCCTACATCACTCGCAGTCTCCTGGTTTTGCCCAAAACCATTGCAATACAATCACGATTAGAGCTAGTAGGGAAGGTCATGATGGGATTGCGACATACAAAAACTAGCGATACTCCTTTCTTTCTCATCCTTCTTCTCCGCTCCTACCAGAAACCATAAGGGGAAGGTAAGCCTGTTCACGCCATCATTGAGGATGGTAAGCTGTTCACGCCAATGTGGATGTTAGAAATCCGGATTCCAATGTGACAGTAATCCCAAATTAATTTATTATTTATAAGTTGCACTTATTATATTGTAAATTTAGGAATTTTAAAATCAAACATAAATAACTTTAAACTTCATCTATTTTGTGATAGGATTCGTTTTGATTATTTATTAAATAAGATGATGTTTTTGTAATATTTTATTTTTAGGTCTTTAACTTATTTTTTGTACTGTTCTGAAGTTGTTTTTTGCTTCTCAAGTATCAAATATATTGTTATGACAGTTCTGTTTCAAACAAGATTACTGAGAAGAGACATACTAGTTATTTATTCAGAAATAACTGCAAATCAGCTGTTTTCTAAACGCACAAATCAAACTATCAGTTAGTTTATCTGGATCAATTGCTTATCTGGCTAAGCTGGAGCTGCCCCAACCAGACTCTAAGTTTGAGCGACAACATAAAAAAAAAATAAAAATAAAAAATAAATAAAAATAAGAGGCCTTCCAGAGAGCGGAACTGTAATGGCAAGCTGTTTTATTTGGATGGACTTTTGAGGTGGTACTAATGTAAATCTCCTTACTCTTTATTTACATTCTTAAGAGGTGTTTGAGTGCAAGTAGGATTTAAGTTAAATAAAATTTAGTTAATATAATAAATCCAAATTTATCAAATCTGAATATTACTAAATCTGAAATTTTATTTGATTCGATTGAAGTTAAATCCAGTTCATTTTTTTAATGTGTTTAACATAAATATACATGAAATATTTTCTACCTGTATTAAATTCGTTAAATCTAATTAATAAGAAAATTTAATAAACTAAAGAAAAAATAAATTTTAATTTAAATTTAACCTTTAGCTAGGGGTGTAAACAAGCCGAACACGGGCGAGCCAAGGCTCAGCTTGTGTTCGGCTCGTTTATATTTCAAGCCAAAAAAGTGTGTTCGTGTTCTGCTCGTTTGCTTAACGAGCCGAACACGAGTTGTTCATGAACAAAGAGTCGTATTAACAATCCTAATCACGTAACCATAAGATGTTAAGAGTTGAGGCAAGATTTAAGAATTATAGTTTATATTAAAACATCACTTGAATCTAATTTAATACTTTTTACTATATTTACTTAATTAATAATTTTAATTGATTATAAATCTCTTAAATTTTTTAAAAATACTACTCATTAATACACACACATATATATATATATACATAGATACATACATACATATAGATGTATATGTATATACATAGATACATAGATATACATAGATGTACACACACAAATATATATATATATATATATATATATATATATATATATATATATATATATATATATATATATATATATATATATAATTAAGGAATAGTATTTCGAGTCAAAATGAAATCTAACACGAACGAATAAATCTTTGTTCATGTTAGGCTAGTTAAAGCTTGTAAACTTAACGAACGAGTCAAATACAAACCTTTTAACGAGCCGAACAGGTGTTGCTTACAAATAACGAACCTTTCTGACAGCCCTAACTTTAGCCGGATTTTTATGTAAAAAGATACCAAATACCAAGTTATAAAACAGTTACAAAAATGGGAAGAAGGCGGAAGAGACTTTTTAAAATTTTCACGTGGAGGACCGTAAGAGCCGCTTAGTCTAATGTACTTATTTGCTCTCCCACTTCCGATTTCCAAGGGGCTTCGTTAATGGCGTCTGCTGCTCTTCTTCTCACTAACGCAGGAAGTTACTCCTCGGCGGTTTGTCGCCGATGGGAGGTAAAATGTTTCAGTGCTGTGTCTCATGGTCGCTTGGTTGGGAGTAGAATGAAGGACGCCTCTTTTGTTTGCTGCGCGTATGAGGAAAGGCGAGCCTTGACTGAACGCGCGAAAGAAGCAGTAGCTGTTTCGATGGGAGGGGAAGGGAAGAAAGGTTGGGTTCATTTCGTCGGCATCGGGGGCTATGGATTGTCCGCGCTTGCCAAGCTTGCTCGTAAACAGGTAGAGATCTTAGTTTTGACCCCTGTGACAAATTACGACTGCTTTTTCTGTTGTAAATATATCTGTATGATTGAATGTATGGACAGAATGGTGGATATATTTCTATTTGTTACTTGCCTACTTTTTATTTACCTGAAGTTAGGTGCACATATAGGTGTTTAAAAAAAAAAAAAAGTGAAAAATCCAAGTGGCGAGCCTGCATAACGAGCTTTCATTATCAGTAAATGTTCCTCATCCTCTTTCGTACTATGGAATGTATGTTATAGTAGATTCATGTCTCAAATCAATATAGATAAAACTATGTTGAGCAGCAGTTGGTGGCAACAATGATAGTTTGCAAGGATGCAATGATAGATCCCATGTGACGTTGTTATTGGAAATTTAGATAGTAGTTGGGATGTCGAGTCCTGGTATAATGATGTTGGAAAGAGATTCCGGGAGAGGGGTATGGAGAACCCATGGGTGACCATGTGGAGTACATATGGGCAATTCTAACATCAGATCTAAGTATGGTGTCCTTTGTGGCCCAAGAATATATTTGGTAAGCGAAAGATGGTGAATTCCAAAAACCTTAAGGTTTGTGGCCATCAAAGCATTTTGGCTGTTAGCGACCTTCTTGATGGTGGCAATTATGTCAAATTTGAAGGAGGTGGTTACAACAAGCTAAAAGGTTGCAATAATGATAGTTTCAGCTGTTTTTATGATGGCAAATTTTACTATTGTAGCTACAATAGACTGAAAGGTGGTGAGTATGATAATCCCATAGATAGAAACTACAATAATGTCAAAGATGGCCACAGTAACAAGCCATAGGTGACATCGTAGTGATGGATGAAATAATAAAACACAATGCGTAATGATTATGAGTGAAAACAATGACGACCACTTTAATCGATGGTTAACATTGACCGCGTGATCTTCGAGAGTGATTTGTATCTTTTTTAGAGGTTTGAACTTGTACAACTTATCCACTCTAAGTTGAAATGGGTGTTTATTTATTAACTCTACTAGGACTACTTCAAGAATATATATAATCTCTAATATGATATGTTTGAAATTAGTCATTGAGATCATTGCCATCATATCATCTAAATCCATGTGAGATTAGGATAGATTGCTTATGGACAAGACTGTATCTTGATTAGCTTACCTGGTAACTGATAGAAGTCAACATTGGTAGGTGGAGGCCTGTGGCATGAAGCATCCAATGACTTTCTTTAAAAAACTTTTACTAAATATTGTGAGCTTGCCATGATATATGTTTTGAATAAAATTTTGATTTGAAGTTCTTGCAACATTTTCTCCAGAAAATTTTAAGTAGAGCTCACTCATTTAGTTTTGATGAAAATGCACTAATATTGGTTATAAAAGCTATCAAATTATTCATCTTTGAAAGATTATTGTAGGTAAATAGGTTCTTTTGAAGTTGATGTAGAACCCTTGTGATTAAAGAAGTATTGAACTAGGATTTACTGAGGCCAATTAAAGGCAAAATGATATTATTTGAGTTTGGCCACATAATTGTTTCTAGTGGGTGGGTTAGTTCACCATGGCCAAAGTTAATGTTAGTGTATGCCTCCATCATCTCATTCTTGTGGGCTTAATTAGCTAAGTGCACTTGTTAGCTAGCCATGAACTCAAAATCTTGTGATTAGAGACAGAGATGTACATGCCAATCCCAAGTCTCAAGCCAGTCCCTTTCTCTTGAAAGTTCACCTTAGGAATTTCAATTGAAACCAACATATTTTAGTTAGAGTATAATTGTACTAATGGATAAAAGGTTCACTAGAAAAGGAGCATTTAAAACATTGGACATAGTCATAGAATTGACACACCTCACTATATCTTTACCAACAACATGCTATATTGTACCATCAACGGTCTGAATGCTCTCTAGAATTGCTAGGTGAGTATAGGAAGAGAACTCACTAGCGGCACTTGTCACATGTCGAGATGCACTAGAACCTATTATCCATTCTGGTGATCTTGTGGTAGATATAGAGACAAGAGCATATATATCACGAGTACCTTTAGCTGAGTGAGCATAAGTAGCAGTGTTCTCTTTTGATGATGTATCCTCAGTCACATCACCTGTCACTCTTTAACATCTCCAGAAATTTATGATCCTCATCGGTAAAGACCACTCCTGTCTCTCCCTCACTCTCTACTACCATCAGATTTGCCTGGTAGCCCCCTCTTCCACTCCTTTGGCTTCCATGATTACGACCACGACCTCTACACTGTCCACGTCCACCCGTCTCTCTCTCCTTGGGTGGCTTTGGACATGGCTTACTTAGGTGTTCCACTTCTCCAAGTTGTAGCACTTGCGGGTCTCCCTCTGAGCTCCTGTCATATCCGAGTTCGAGGCAACCAAAGTTGGTTGCATATCTGGAAGTCCACTCAGTTCAGACTGCACAAGCACGTCCGCCGGAAGATATCCTTACTCAGCCTTTGGCCGGAGCAGTGGTTCACCCAATGTTGGATGGTGCCCTGCCTCAGCCTTTGGTTAGAGAGGTTGTCCAGGTGTTGCTCCACAACTCACTGGTGAAAGCCTCCGTACGTTAGAGTTTGAATGAATGATTAGTAAATTGAATATTCTTTTGTTCGGTTCTCCATTTTATTCTAATGACACCGACTCTAATGTTGCAGATGAGGCTGTGGAAACCATTGGCTCCTTGCCAGCAAAGTTTGTGCAGCTTCTCGGGACAAAGGTGCTCATTTGTCCTTCTGCTCCTACCTTGGTTGAATTCGCTTCCGTCCTGCCGCTAGGGCTGTCAAAAAAGCTCATTGTTCGCGAATAGTTCGTGTTCGGTTCGCCAAGAAGTTTTTGTTCAATTCGTTCGATAAGCAAACGAGACGAACACAAACAATTCTTTTCGTTCGGTTTGTTAAACGAACCAAACACGAACAATGATGTGTCCGTTCGTGTTCGGTTCGTTATTGTTCGAAACATAAAATAATTTAAAATAATTATATATAAAAAATTTATGATATTTTAAAAATAATTATATATTATAAAAATTTATCATATTTTAAATAAACTTCTATAAATTATAATATATGATAAATTATTAATAACAATAATAATATTATAGTATGAATTATATTAATATAAATATTATAATATTATAATTAATATATTATACTATATATTAAAATAAAATCCTAAACAAAACCCAAAAAGCCTTATTCAGTTTGCTTCATTTTGAGGAAGTATGGATTACCTGATGTGTACGGAATACCTGATCAATTTGCTTCATTTTGAGGAAGTATGCTATCAAAGCTAAGGCTGTTAAAAAAGCACGTTGTTCGCGAACAATTCGTGTTCGGTTCACCAAGAAATTTGTGTTCGACTCGTTCGATAAGCAAACGAGACGAACACGAACAATGTTTTTTCGTTCGGTTTGTTAAACGAACCAAACACAAACAGTGATGTGTTCGAACATTTCGAACACGAACACTAGCTCTGTTCGTTTACACCCCTGCCCGCCGCCTCCTTTCGCAGATCTTGAGATGGATACGAATGATTGACAAGGGTCACATGAGTCATAGTCCCGACCTATGGATAAGACCATGGACTACTTTTCTCGGGCAGTAGGCCCTTCAGCAAGAGGCCGCCATTTTGAGCATAAAGGTGGAGTTGGGGGCCCTTTATGCTGACATGGAGACTCTCCGGGCCGAGCTGGCTAGCCTTCGGGGCGAACTGGCAGATGTCCGGGCATCTAGCTTGATTTCCCACTTCCAGGCGGAAGGGGAGAAGATAGAAAAATATAAATTTGGTGGGCGTTCATTGTGTATGAGTTTGACGAGTCAGGGTCTAGTCACGCCCCCACTGTAAATACCTTCTATTATGAATGAAATTTTTAACTTTTGCTTAATTTCAAAATATTTTAATCATGAATTCTCGATTCTCGCACCAATGTGATGTATTTTTAAAGCCTGATGTATAAAACATCTTTCATTTTTCATTTACTTACACTTGGTTCGGTCTTTCCCAGAGCTCAATGGCTTCCATATTTTCTCTCTAGATATTTGGTTCTGTGAGGTCGAACAATAGATCTATCTTGACAGAATCTGGAACATGTGTGTGTACAACACAAGTGTCGTTCTTCATCAAGTGGATGCGGATGTTAGCGCCACCGATTACCTTGGCGACAACCTGATTTTTTACCAAGATTAATACCACAGTGGGCTTCGGCTGCCGCTGTGTACAGGCTCCGCTCGATCTTCAACCACTACAGAGTCATAACAGCCTGAAAACCATCGTAGCGAGATTTCTTATGTGATTTACTTGCACCGAATGGAGGTCTAATGGTCCCGGGAGTTATCCTCCCATATGATTTCTTCTAGGGTTGAACCAGATGGGGTACATTGTCTTTGACACTACTTGGAAGTTTCATCTAATTGACCTGAAAAACAAGATAAAGGATTGAAAATTACAGTTCTTGAGAGCTAGCTGCGATGACTGGGGCATCTCGACCAGGGCAATTGGTGGCCCTTACAAGATGAACAACAGGGTTTGTCCTTGGATTAAATCCTTAGAGGTACTCATCCTTGGTAAGCAGCTGTTTGTAGTTTAGTATATCGACTCTATTATCATGAATCGGGTGTTGAACCCGAGTGAGTACGACTCGATGACATCGGTGTTGCGGGCCGCCTCTGATAAGGTAAAGGAGTAGAGACAACTGGATAAGGTCGCCCGACTCTCAAAGAAGTGGCTGAGGAAAAGGAAGAAAGAGGGTGGCTCTCACATAAGAGGAATAGACAGGGAAATGGAGGGTGGTGTTCCATCAGGGGGTCGTATTCGAGGTTCGGACCTTATTCACTCGGTCTCAAAAACTTCTGTATTCATTTAAAATAAAGTTAATGGTGACTTGATTTTAATCAAACAAAAACCAGCTTCGGTGTATTTAGGTGGTTTGTGGGATGATCTAAGTCCTTCCTTACAGTCGGAGACTGGGGAATCTTCTGAGCGTCCCTCTACGCAGGAGGTTTACCGATTGTCGACTTCAGGCTTCATTCCTTTATCGGAGAGAGGCAAGGCAAGCCAATAACTTCTTCAATCACCCTCGGCTTCGACTGTGCAAGCTGAGGAATATCGGAAGGAAGTCTTGACGAAGTTCTGAGTTCGCCGAGGAAGCCGAGCGTAGGAGGAAAGGCAAGGAAGTGGCGTCCGAGTCTGACTCCTTCCTTTTCACACCTCCAAAGAATAAGAAGGGGTCAAAGTTCATTGAATCCCTCTGTAAAAGAAGAGACCGGAGGTTTTCATGTACTCGGATTCGAGTCTCAGTCTAATAAACATTGAGAGGGATTGGTTTCCTTTGAATTCTGATTCAACCGGATATTCTTCTATCATCACAGGTATCTTATGGTCGGCCGATTTGGAGAATCACCTGGATACCCTCCACCTGGTTGAATTGTGCCAATCGATCGATCGTTTCCAGCTCCTTTGCTATGCTTCAACTCATCACTTAACTTCAATTTATCTGACTATTAGGGATAGGGTTGTCAAGTCTGAGGCGAAGACCAGAGAATACCGGGAACGGGCGGAGCTGGCTACAATAAGGGCGACTGAGACTGAGGCCAATCTGAAGGACACCATAGTGGAGCTAGAGATAACATCTGAGTTGATATTCTTAGTCTAGGAGAACAATGCCGATTTAACAGAGCGGATACCCACCATGAAGACAGTTGAGGAACTCCTCAACACTTAGGTTGAGTTTTTGGAAGAAAGCAGAAGGATTGTTGTTGATCAATTAGTCAGTGTGGGGATGGTCGACCAAAACTATTCTGACATTATTGAGTTTAGAAAGCATTTTGGTGCTCCATCTGCGTCCGAACATCGAGATGAATCCAAAGGCAATAATGTGCTCGGCCCGAAGATTCTTAGGCTCGGATTCCCTTTTTTTTTTGTTTTCACGATGATATGTATGATGATTTTGTAACCGACGATTGTATAAAGGAATGTGACCTTTCGGTGGTTTTTGCTTGTGATTGCTGTCTTTGTGAATCACTTTGATTTATTTTCATCACTCATCCGCCTTTGTTACCAGAGATTTGAAAAGAAAATTTTGTGTAGCCAAACACCGTGTTGTTGCTTGGGCGTTAATTCTTAGCCGAACCTATGTTTTACATGATCAGACCCAAAATTATGTTTTGTTGATCTAGGATTTGTGGGGTAGACAATTTTAATTCCTCTACAGTAGGTTTTTTTGTTCCCTTTTGCTGAGCTGTCGCAACTGGACTAGTAGACATCTCAGAGATTTGACTTAGAGAAAAATTCAAGCCCTAGATTTATGACCGCTTGTCGGTATGCTTCATGCGGTCATTCGTTGCGACCAAGCGTTAGAATGCTTCTTTTGGTTGTCTTTCGATTTTGTTGTGACCAAACATCAAAACTCTTTTTGATCATCTTTTATGGGTAACCTAGTTCCCCGAGTCTCGTTGTACGCGAGGTCCTTCGATCTTTTGGTTCCCCGAGTGTTGTTTTATGTCTGGGGATTATAAGTTAGTTTTTCATGCCAAACGAAACAAGAATTTATTCGAAATAAAGGAAGATTATCTTTCTCAAATAGAGATAGTAATTTCTTTCAAAAAAAAAAAAGGAACTTCTTAAGATCGTTTCTGCTCTACATTCGGTGAAGTTTTTCCCCCATTTAGTTTATAGCTTGTAAGCTCCTTGAACAACTTGTTGGTCGATGATGAAGGGATCGGTCCAAGTCAGATTGAGTTTGCTGACAGATTGTCCTCGTGCGGCCGAATCAACTTTCTTTAGGACTATGTCGCCATTAAAGAATATCTTTTTTCGGACATTCTTATTATAATATCAAATAGTTCGTTTTTTTATTTCTTCCTGTCCGAATGCTGTATTTGTTAAAACTTCTAACTGATCGAGCGTGAACGAAAATTCTCTGTCATTTGCGTCTTGCCAATTGGTAAGCTTCTCTTCGTCGAAAGTCGTTGCAGTGAAAACTCTTTGGCTATGGTGATTGTACTCGACCGACAACATTTTTTCCATCCCACGAGAAGCATGTAGAACGTTTGTCCGACCGCTAATGATGGAGTGAGCAAGGTCGTCCGATTGCCTTCAGCTCCCTCGACCTTCTATCTAGGATGATCTTGTTCACAATCTTTGCTTGCACGTTTGTCTGAGGGTGATGTACGGACGAGAATTTGTGGTTGATCCCTTGATTTTGACAGAAATTCTTTACTCTCTGATCAACAAATTGGATTCTGTTGTCAGTGATGAGTATCAGTAGGCCGTACTAAAAATAATTTTTGTCCAGATGAAATTTCGGACGACCTCTACAGTAATTCAGGCGAGAGCTTTTGCTTCTATCCATTTGGAAAAATAGTCTACGACGACTAAAAAAAACTTTAGCTGTCCCTTTGAGGGAGGAAATAGCCCAAGGATATCAAGTCCTCAAATAGCGAAGGGTCAAGGACTAACAATTAGTTGTAACTTTTGCGTCAGCTGATGCTGTAACGAAGCGTATTTCTGACACTGCTCGCACCTTCGAGAAAATTCCTCTACATCTTTCATGAGGGTTGGCCGGAAATAGCCTTGCCTCTGGACGCGATGAGCTAAGGTCTTTTCGCTGGAGTCACTTCCCCACTCGCCCGAATGCACCTCCTGGAGGATATCTTCCACCTCACTTTTTTTTCACACCTCAGAAGTAATAAAGTGGTTGACCTTCAGATAAGACATCCCCGAGGAGGAGGTATTGGGCGACTGAGCTTGAACCTTCGAGGATTTGTCACCTCCTCGAGGATTTTTCCTATATGTAGGTAATGGACGTAGGGATCTATCCAACTTTTCATACCCTCGCCTTCTTCCTCCATTGCCTCTTTTCAATGGTCGATCGGAAAAGCCTTCGTGGTTTCTTCTCTCCAAAGCATATGTTTGTTGACAGAAGGTCGACCACTTAGTTTCTTCTCATCCAACATGTTCTATTCGAAAGCTTATAAATTTTTCTATCTCCAATTTTTCCTTGTTCAAATACTTCACCATTAGTTTATCTCTAGTTTCGAATTCTCCGTTGACTTGATTGACAACAATTTGAGAATCCGATCTAACCGCTAGATGCCAGACGCCCATTTTGTGGGCTAAATGTAATCCGACTATCAGAGCTTCCTACTCAATTTGATTATTTGTAACGTTAAAGTCTAGGGTGACTGAATGATAGAAGTGCTCCCCGATCAGGCTGCATATAGCCATCCCGATTCTCGCACTTGCTTGGCTGGAGGCTCCATCAACATACAAGATCCAGGTTTTTTTATCTGATTCAGATCCTTCATCTAATTTCTTTGATTTAGAGAAGTCGGCTAAAAAGTCAACTGCAACCGGGGATCTAGATCGTTGTTCGGGGAATGTAACTGATGTCATACTCGCTAAGTTCCACAGCCCATTTTAAGTGCAGACTAGAGTGTTCCGGACGAGTGAGCATAGACTTGAGCGGATGGTCGGTAATCACTCTGATCGGGTGCATTTGGAAATATACCTGTGAACAGAGACAAGCAAAAAAAAATTATTTTTTCCATAATTGGATACCTGACCTCAGCTCCCTTGAGAACTCTATTGGTGTAGTAGACGGGGAATTGTTTCCTCAATTCCTCTTGAACTAAGGCCGAACTAATGGCCTCTTGCTCGGCTCCCAAATACTGCGAGAGTTCTTCCTTCAGCCGGAACGAGGAGTGTTCCATTGCTTCAAAAGCTGAAATTTGTTTGTCGAGGTCACTGCTTCCAACGAAGAGAATGCAAGAATAGGAGTTCCTATGGCTTTTCCATATTTTTTGGCATTTCTAGCACGCTAACATTGATATACAACTTTGCAGTAAATGGCAAGACTACCAGTAAGTTTGCGATTAAGACGCGCAAGCAATTGAAGAACCTACTGTAAGTCTCAGAAATGGGGAATGAGGATCCCCCATTGATGTAATATCTTCTTAATGTCAATAAGGCCTCTACAATTGGTAGTAGTATGATCCCTATCCTTACAAGTATTGCATCCCTCGGGCAGAGGGGAAGTTATCGGTAAGGCCCCAAGTAAACAACCAAAAATTAGTGGGAACAACATCCAAAGTAATCCTCCACTAGAAAAATTGCTTGCGTGGATGTATATGTAGCCTCTTGATCTATCTGAAACTTTTATTGTTGTCATTTAAAGTGGCCTTGTAGGAAAGACCAGTGATGGTTACCCGTGTAAGAGAAAAGAAGCTTGTCTGTTTTATGTGTGGAGTGCCCGTAGGAAGCTGTCGGTCGCCGGAATAGTTATCTAGTCGCCTGCTTCGGAAGGACGTTTTAATTTACATATATATATATATAATTTTTAGAAAAATATGAAATCAAACTGACCCCATATTTTCCAGTTTAAATGAAAGAGCACTACACCTCAAGTCCCGTATTTATCCCGAAAGATAAATACAAGACTTGAGAGTGAGACTTGATCAAATAAACTAAGAAATATATGACGTTCGTTTGGTCTGCGAAACCATTTTATTTGCCGACAAGTTCCCCTCTCTAATATGAAGAATTAAATAGAGTTTATTTTAAGCTGAGTTCGGAAATTCTCCCTATAAGGGAAAACCCCTATAGTTAATTACATCTTAAATGATCGAAATCATTTAAGAAAACTCTCGATAAAAATCAGGAAATATCATCTTCAAGGAGGTCAAAAGGATAGGACTTTTCAACTTTTCAACGAAATTGGACAAAGAGGTGTGAAAGGGGATTGACTCAAATCTGGAACATTTATTGTATAATCCAAAGGAAGAAGAACTAGGGGATGTCGGAGATCCGGAGGCGAACCTCGGTGACTTCCCAAGCTATTCTATGGTTTGACTTGAATTTAGGGAAGATATTATTTAAATGTTTCATCTGCCAATTTTATTAAATTAGGGCTTACATTTGTGTGAAACGATCACACGAATAGCCTAGAAGGTGTGAGGATTTAGGTCGTGAAGAACGACAACCTCGGAATCCTAAAATGACTTGGGGCTTATATTGTACAGCAGAGCTATAAAATGGCCCAAAAGGAGGTTGAGGATTTATGTTGTACTAGGCGAACAACCTCGAAATCTTATGGATTGTTGTTTAACCACTAAGGAATGATTTAACTGGTGAAGACATATTTTGCTGTTGAAGATGACCGTGCTGCCCACCGTGCTAGCTCCAAGCTCCTTGCTGTGAAGATGTTGAGTTTTCTAAGGTGGCAAGTCATGATATCAAATCAAGTAGCTCCTATGGTTGTAGTTCTCCTAAACACCCTATAAAAGTATGTTTAAAAGTCAGACAAGTAGATAAGCATGAGTATATAAGCGCAGAAGACAAGAAAACATGCAACAGAGTATGATACAACGTGCTAAAAAGAACAGTAGCAGGTACAAAGAATAACATGCTGTAAATATAAACAAACTTGTATACCTGGGAGATTCGTTATTTTCTTAGATGTAGCAGGCTGTAATGCATCACACCAATGAACGCCAAGCGAGAAAAAGAAATATCCTCTGGAAAACTCGAGAAAGGACGACGAATGACTCACGGTAGAAAAACTCGGAAAAATGAATAAAATTATCAAAACCTCGGGAAAGTCCCGGAAAAAGGACCACGACTGCTTCATCAAAATCATACGAAAAATCCGAAGAAAACCGCAAGCACTCGGGTCGGGGCTAGGCTCAGAAACTGTGTAGTTATTCTTGAGGGTCATCGAAGACTACTCGGTAACTCGAGTGTATAGAGCCACCACTCAACTAGAAGGGTGTCATACTAAACCTAACTCAGGAGGGTGTTCCTTAACTCGGTACTGATAATCAACAAGTGGGCAACCAAATTTATAATATAATTTTGAAATTTATATTTTTAGCATGCACGTGGATTTCAGGCATGCAAAAGAGAGTTTATATCCATGTTTTGATTGTAGTGAAAACATATATCTTTGTTGTAAATATAATATTTGTTCTTATCAGATTTTGAAAATTATGGTTATCCACAAATCGATCACTTCGTCGGGTGTAGGATCACTAGCAATCCTAAGAAGGTACGGGTGCCCTGCTTGCCTTATAGCGGTGAATGATACCGTCATCCTACGGTTCACCGGGGCCCTGGAGCGGGTCCTGGTGTCGTAGGATGGGATATCATTTCACTCTACCATCGGCGTGCCTTTATCATCAGCACCCTATGCCCCAAAACAAAATGAAAACCAAAGCCGAGAAAAAAACGACGAAAGAAAACAAGTCAAATAGCAAAATGGGAAGGAAATGAGACTAACTCTATCTCCAAATCAGATTTAAAAGAAGCGGGGCCTAAAAGGAAGGAGGGTTAGTCTAAAACACCCCAAGATAAGGCTTGAAAAGCTTCCAAGCCTCACACAATAAGTCAAATAGGAGTAAGCTAAGAAAGACCCCCACTAGTATTTCCAAATCCCAAATATTGAAATTTTCCAACTGCTAGGTGATTTATGACTCAACATGCCTTATAAGTATAAAATCCTCTAATAAATCCAAGCATAAGCTCACGACCAAGATAGGACAGGGCCAAAGAGGCTCACGGCCAAGGCAACAGGGACCAAGAAAGCTCATAGCCAAGGCAAAAAAAAAAAAAAACAGAAAAAACCATCTCAAAATAGAGCTTTCAATACATAAGAAAGTGAATGGACAAATTTATAAATCCTTCAAATTAGCTCCAATTCTCTCAAGCAAAGCATAAGAAAGATACCCCCAAAAGGTACTCCTCAAACACCTCTCCCCACAAGCGAGCTAAGGGGATTCTAAACCACCACAAAGTACATAAAAATATTCATTACATAGCCATAACTGCAAACCAACACAAAGCCATAGGATTGAATCACCATGGGGTTGAAACTGAGCCAACACAAGGCATAAACCCAAGCCATCATAAGGCTAGAACCGAGCCAACACCAAGCTACAGCCGACCCAACACAAAGCCAAGGCAGGGAAAACCACCACAAGGGTACCACCGAGCCAGTACAGGCCCAAACCCGAGCCACAGTAGGGCTGGAATCAAGCCAACACTAAGCTAAAGCAGACCCAACACAAGATCAAAACGGGAAGCACCACAAGACCAAACCCGAGCCCACACAGGACCAAACCCAAGCCACCACATGCTAAAAACATGCCCAACACCAAATTAAAAAAAAGGAAATACAGCTCGGGTAAAACCAAGCCACAATCAGGCTAAAACCAAGCCCAGCTCCAAGCTAAAACAGGGACACAGAGGGCTAAAAAAAATCGAGCCAACATAAGGCATCAAACCAAGCCCAACATTAAGCCAAAGAATGGAAATACAACAGAGGTAAAACCGAGCCATTACAGAGCTTAAACCCGAACCACCACATGGCTACAATCAAGTCCAACACTAAGCTAAAACACAGCAGGGCTTAAAACCGAATCCAGCAATGATTGAAATCAAGCCCAACATCAAGTTAAAGCAAGCTTTTCCAAAGCTTAATAAATGAAATTTATAAATTTGAAACATAGCCTTATCTTGAAACTCTTTGAAACTGAGGAAAAAGCTAAACTTGAATCACAATAACATTTTTATGCTTTCCATGTATCAAACCATAAAGCTATCACTTGCTTGCAAGTAAGAATAAACATAGAAACTTTCCAAATCTATTTAAGCATGCATTCTTAAGCCAAAGAAGACTTAAGACACTAAAACTAAGCCTTCCAAACTTACTAAAAGAATCTCATAACATGCTTTTATAAAGGCTAAGCCACAAGGAGTCCAAAACCGAGTCTCCATATGTTCAAAACATAAAGCCACCATATGCTTCAACTTCTTTGACAATAGGAAATAAAAATAGACCACATTTTATCATCTTAAGCAAGTAGAGAATAGAAATGAGCCAATGTCATGTTATATTTCCACCACTTTAAGCAAATAACCAAACCTATGCTTTAGAACATGCTCACATTTCCATTTTTTAACATGCTTAAGTAATGAACTTTCCCAAATAAGGCTATAATAGGAAGCTAGCGTGCTGTTAGAAAGAAAAGAGGGGAAGGGAACATCATTTAAGCAAACCTACAAGTTATTCCATGGCATATAAGTGCCCAGCCGAAAGGCTAAACAGGGAGAAACGAACCAAGGCCACAAGCCACACTAGGCCAAACCGAGAAGAATAGAGGAGATAAAAAGGTTACCAGCTAAAGTAGAACACACAAGAGGAGCAGGAAATTCAAGCCTTAAACTAGCAGCACCTCCCCCTTTCTCCAGAAATTCGGCCAACCTCAGGGAAGACCCAAACAGGGTTTACTTATAGAATGGAAGGGGGAGAGTGCTGAGAAAACCTACAGGAGATAAGCCCAAGTGGAGAGAACCCTGACAGCAGCGACAAAAAGGTCGCAAGTAGTCGCATGCTCGCACGGGGAAGGCAGAGGAAAGTCGCCACAGCCAGGGATGAGGAGTGGGGATAGGTTCGTGCGGCTCGAGAAGGAGAAGGCCACAGAGATACGATCGAGCATGGGGAAGACAGAGATGGTCGGGATGACGTGCTCGAGCATGGGAGAAAGGCGAACGAAAGCTCCCCATCGTGCGAACGAGAGAGGAGCCAGGCCAATCGAACGGGGCAGCAGAAGAGAATAGGTTTTAGGATTTAATTAGATAGGAAAAATATAAATATAAATATATAATAATAATAACATAAGTATTATTATTATTATAATAATGATAATTCCTGTTTCGCACATTTTCGTTCCCGACAGACGATCATCGCAAATTAAATATCAATTTTAGGTAAAACCGATGTTCCGGACGCATTGGCGCAGCCAATTTCGTCATCCGAGGTCGTTCGAACAATCTCGTTGACGGTCGCGTCGAAAGTGCATCAAATCCGACCTTTTCTGAAATTCTGACTTTGATGTCGATCGTCCCGGCGTTCTGACTCCAGCTCCAGTCCACTGCGAAGAAATTGAAGGCGTCGAGGCCGCAAACTGAGAATTTGTGCGTCCAGGTGTGTAAGACGTGCACGAGGCTGTCCTAATGTCCAGAGATCCTATAGGGTTTCAATTTGAATTCCTGACGTCGACTGCGACTGGCTACGGACTAGCGGTACGAAATCTCGTGCAGGATTTCAAAGAGTAACGAAGTGGTTTCGGATTCTCTAAATCGAGGTGGGTCGCATCGCTAAGAATCTAGGATCGTGTGGGAAGCGCCTGAGGCTAGAATCCTAAATCTAGGAGGAAAACTAAACCTCGACAAAAATGAGGTCAATAAACGGACCCCAATAGGTATGGTGTGCTGGGCAGATACACCGCTCGTATTGGGGTTGACCGACGAGATCAACAAAACCAATACAGACTCCTAGGTCGACAGACCTAGAAAGAAGTGTAGAGTGAGGTGCTAGTTGTTTCCGCTGGGAAATTAGCAAGTGGATATTCGATAAAAATCGAGTAGTAGAAACTCTCGCTGGGGATTGGGTTGTGGATTTTGAGTTATCAAATTTCAGATTTGTATTGAGAATGGGAATCAATATTTAGGTATTGACCCCGAGGTGGGAATCAAAGTACAGGTAAAATTTATGGTGGAAGGAAGGGAAAAGATGCCATGTTCAATCTAAAGGGGTCTTACACCAATCTCAAAGATTGAGGATAGGATGCCTTGAATTAATCGAAGGGCTTATTCCCTCAGTTTCAAGAATATCGTAGAATATAGTGTGAACCATTGCCAAGCAATACGAATCGTATATGGAATCCTCATCCTAAAAAAAATAGAGTGTGAACCATTGCAAAGCAATGTAGTATCGGATGCTGGGATCCTCTACCTCAAAAATATAATGTGATCCATTGCAAAACAATGCAGTATCGGATGTTGGGATCCTCTAACTCAAAAATATAATGTGACCCATTGCTAAGCAATGCAGTATCGGATGCTGGGATCCTCTACCTCAAAAATATAATGTGATCCATTGCAAAGCAATGCAGTATCGGATGCTGGGATCCTCTACCTCAAAAAAATAATGTGATCCATTGCTAAGCAATGCAGTATCAGATGCTGGGATCCTCTACCTCAAAAATATAATGTGATCCATTGCAAAGCAATGCAGTATCGGATGCTGGGATCCTCTACCTCAAAAATATAATGTGATCCATTACTAAACAATACAGTATCAGATACTGGGATCCTCTACATCAAAAATATATGTGATTCATTGCTAAACAATGCAGTATCGGATGCTGAGATCCTCTACCTCAAAAATATAATGTGATCCATTGCTAAGCAATGCAGTATCGGATGCTGGGATCCTCTACCTAAAAAATATAATGTGATCCATTGCAAAACAATGCAGTATCGGATGTTGGGATCCTCTACCTCAAAAATATAATGTGATCCATTGCAAAACAATGCAGTATCGGATGCTGGGATCCTCTACCTCAAAAATATAATGTGATCTATTGCAAAGCAATGTAGTATCGGATGCTGAGATCCTTTACCTAAAAAATATAATGTGATCCATTGCAAATCAATGTAGTATCGAATGCTGAGATCTTCTACCTCAAAAATATATGTGAGATCATATATATGTGTCATGTGATAAGGTTGATAAAGATATGTGGGATATGTGATATTTTGTGAGATTCTGTGCAGAATGTGAGGTTCTATGGGTATGTGTAGAAAACTGGTGCAGACTATGATAGTCGCGCTGCACAAGCAGAGAGTGAGAAATCTCGAACTCGAGATAAACAAACTCAACAAATTTATTTTCTTTTATATTGTTTTAATTATCAAAATATGTTTTTCAAAATTTGATTTTCGCTGATTGATTTTTCAAAAGATTATTTTATTTGAGTTTTATTATTCTCAAGTTTTCATTGTTTCGTTCTTTGTTCGTTGTAGTTCAGAACCAACACATGGTTCGGTGGGTCTTCATCTATCGCACAAAAGGGCAACTGAATAAATAGACAAGATTCTGGAAGAGATCTCATTAATATGCTTCAAACAGGAGTTACAAGTTGAACGTAAGCTGAAGCATCAAAATGTTACAATATGTTGAATGCATCAAAAGTACATATGAAAATATCTCGTATCGAGTACATTTCACAAGCTGAACATATCTTGTACATATATCATCATGTCTGCTGTGTCAAAAACAACACAAAAAACTGTCTTCTGTAAGTCTTCCATCTCTGGTGAGGCGAGCTCTTGATCAAGCCGACCTGCTAAGCCACGCTTCAGGACAAGAATTCCCTTCGCATGTGCTTAAAGGTGACGACCTTCTCATAGCTCGTAAGGTAGAAGCTCTTCCAATTCTGGATATGGACGGAACCCATATGACATCTTGTTGTTATCCATCATTCTGAAAGTTACATAAACTCTGGGGCATCACACTCTTGGAATGCAACGTTTTGCAATGTCTGCTCCATTTCCTTTGAGAACTAGTACTGAACCCACTGGTAACGGAATCTCCACGGATCCTCTGAACTCACCGGGGCTAAGAACATTTATTTTATTTCCAAACAGTATATCACTTCTGCTCATGAAGGAGACTGTAGAAAAAGGTCTCTCGAAGTCATGATGGCCTATGTGTGAGGGAATACAGTCACCCTCGTCGTAGATATTGATGATGCAATCATTGGGAATGTGCTGGCCGGAAGTATGCTCCATCGAACCATCCTCTTGATCATCCATTTTATAATATGAGGTATCAGATCCACCTGATCACGTCTCAAAATCCCTGGGGGATTCCCTCTCCTGTCCGTGGTAAAATTGTAACAGCAACCACACTGGATGGTGATTCTACCTTTTCCATGCATCCACTTCTTTGGTTCATAATATGTTCTTTCCCTTAGAAGACCAGCTCATCCTCTGTCTTTTAAATCAAGTATGCAGCCGAGAATACTCTTTTCGTCGCTTTCGGAGAAAACTTTGGTATATAGCTCCAGACCTTCTAGTATGTTGACGAATCTTCCCTGAACTTCTTCATAGAATTCGAATTACCTTTTCTTCACTTTAACCAACTTGTCGAGCTCTGCCATTGTAATCATTGGTAGTTGTCGAGGACGCTCCCTCATTTCAGTGTCAGTATGAACCCAAGCTGATGCTGACTCTGTATCTAGTAGAATGTATGATTCTGTAGTCAACGGAACATATGATTCTCCTGTCGAATGACCGGTGTTCTGTAATCCATCGTTTGTAGACATGTACTCCTCCAGAGTACTGCAACGTTCTAGGTGGAGGACGTTGCAATCTGGGCATTCCACAAATGCCCCTGTAGTTGATGTACGTACAGGAATCTCTGCGTTGCATGTCGGGCAACCCGGGCAAAGATCACCTGGAATGTCTGATGTTTCCGGCTCTGTAGCAAACTCAGACTCATCCTCTGTAGCAGGCAAGCTGGAAGAAGTCTCTCTCATGCCTGGCTGGTAGATATCTCCTTCTGGAATAGGATTAAGCAAATTTTCTGCTTCTCGTGTCAGTCTTCTTTCTTCACGACGGAAAGCTCAGTGTTTTCGGCGGTTGGCATTTCTGCGCTGAGTCTTTCGCGACGGTGTATCTGGCAGTCTCTCATCATCAGCAGTGACTAAGCCTCCAGTTGGTGCAGTTATCATGGACGGTAGGCGACTAGTCCCCTCCATCGGGTATCGTTGTACTATTACTTTCTTCCCCTCAGTGAGGAATCCTTTCTGGTGCTGATCTTTAATAAAGACGGTATCCTCCCTTTCTCTTGATGGCTAGCTAAACCCAACAGGGGACTCTCATAGTCCACATTGACTTGATTGAAGTTTAGGTCAAAGTCTATGATGCCACCCTGTGGTGCCCTTTCTTCGTTAAGTGCGAGATTCAAGCCATCCTTGAAAGCGAAAATCAACCTCTGTCCTGACATTTTCCCTGTAGACGACAAGAAAACATCAGTGAGCTGAAGTCCGACAGGAACAAGAACAAAACAAAATGCCTACCAGAGAAGGCTTTAATTTATGTTTGTGAGAATATTATTTTATTTAGTAAAAGTAGAAAAAGAAAGTAGAAGTGTGTATTTTAAAAAAGTTTTCATTTTACTGAGATTAATTTTATTACAAAATTTTTGGACCCGGTCACATACATTTGGCCAAATAAATAACCCCAGTATAATCAAAATTTCAAAGTTTCAACTCAAGCGATGTCAAGTTGCATAGTATGTCTTCAAGTATCGTCGTTGATCGGCAACATGGGTCTTCCGCCTTGAGAATCCACCAGCTGGTAGGCTCCTCCTGAATAGGCCTTCTCAACGATAAATGGTCCCTCCCAAGTTGGCTCAAAATTTTCACCTATCTTGCGGTGCGCAAGAATAGGTCTCTTGAGAACAAGAACGAGGTCACCAACTTTGAACGTCCTTGGGCGCACCAATTTGTAATGAGCCTGTGTCATTCGTATTTGGTAAAGCTCCAAATGTTGTTGTGCTTCCAGTCGCTTTCCTTCGAGACTTTCCAATTCTTTAAGTCTGAGTTTTGCACTTTCTTCTGTCGTAAGTTGATTGGCGACAGCGACTCTGAGAGACGGCGTCTGAACTTCTATCGGTAGCACGGCCTCTGATCCGTATACGAGTGCGTAGGGTGTAGATCGGGTTGGAGTCCTGAACGTTGTCCGGTAGGCCCACAAAGCTTCTAGCAATTTGTTATGCCAATCTCTTTTGTTTTCGTTCAGTGTTTTCTTCAAAATCTGTAACCGTGTTTTGTGAATGCTTCGGCTAAGCCATTTGCTCTGGAATAGTAGATTGTTGAGTACCTCCAATCTATCTCGTGTGCTTGACGAAGTTGTTGATCTTAGTGCTTTTGAAGGCTGTTCCATTGTCGGAGATCACTCTGCGCGGAATTCCGAAACGGTAGACTATGTGACTCTTGAAAAAGGGAAGAACATGCTGTGTTGTAATCTTTCGTAGCGGTATTTCCTCTGTCCATTTGGAGAAGTAATCCGTAGCTGCGAGAATAAAACTGTCCCTTAGAGGATGGTCTATCGGACCTATTATATCCGTGCCCCAACGCTCGAATGACCACGAAGCAACAGTCGGGTGTAGCACATTCGGAGGTTGGTGTAAGACCACCCCATGCACTTGACATTGGTGACACTTTCTGGCTGTATCTATGCAATCGGACATCATCACTAGCCAATAATATCCGAGTCTCCTGATCTTCATCTTCATTTTCGGTCCTGACTAGTGAGCACCACACAATCCAGCGTGTACCTCTTTGACAATTTTCTGCGCTTCGACTCTGCTTAGGCACCACAGCCACATCTGATCGAACGATCTCCTGTAGAGGACATCTCGTACTAAAATGTACGACATAGCCCTTCTTGTAATATGATGTGCTGTTGACTTGTTTTCCGGTAACTTTCCAGTTTGCAAATATTCTATAAATGGTCTGCGCCAATCCTTGTTAATATCAGCAACTGCAATTTTCATTCATTCTTTTCCTTCGAACTTCTGTTGATCTTCAAGGTTGATTCGAGACAAAATCTGTCTTCCTTGTACTGTGACGTCAATGGAATCCTGCGGGGGGACACGCCAATTCTTTTGCAAGTTTTGCTAAAGCATCGGCATGAGCATTATCTCCTCGAGAAATCCGGTAGAAAGTCACATTGGGAATCTGCTCCAGTAGCTTAATTGCATACTGATGATACTCTGCTAATCTTGGCTTCAAAATCTTATATTGCCCGGTGACTTGCTGAATTATAAGCTGAGAGTCACCGTAGACGACGATATCCATTATATCCATTGAGATTGCCAATTCCAATCTGGTGATTAAGGCTTCATATTTTGCTTCGTTGTTTGTACGCAGCTCTGTCAGGTGGTAGGAGAATCTCAGCATACCCTTATCCGATGTAATGAAAATCAGTCAAATTCCTGCTTTGCCTGGTATAACTTTTCCTGATCCTTTGTCTTTTCTGGCTGAAGAAGCTCCGTCGAAGTACATCTCCCAGCGTTGCACACTGGAGAATTCCATTTGTAGTATCTACTAATCTGGTAACTCATCATTAAGAGGGGACCCAGCTGGAAGTGGGTGTGCGATGAGAAAATCTGCTAAAATCTGTCCCTTGATAGCGCGAAGGGGAACAAAAGTTATATCAAATTGCAATAGAATCATCGACCACCTTGTTAAACATCCGGAAAGTATTGGTCGGGTCATCAAATATTGCAACGGATTAACTTTCAAAATCAGGGTTACCTTATGAGAAAGCATGTAGTGTCTAAGCTTTTGGGCGGCAAAAATTAAAGCTAGACAATGCTTCTCGATAGGCGGATACTTTACCTCCGTCGGTATTAGACGTCGACTTAAGTAGTAAAGTGCATTCTCTTTACCCTCGCTATTGACTTGGGCTAGTAGGGCTCCGAGAGAGTCGTCTAAAACCGCGGTATAAAGTATCAAAGGTTTTCCCGGGATAGGGGCTGCCAAAACAGGAGGTGTCATTAAGTATTTCTTAACGTCCTCGAAGGCCCGTTGACATTTCTCTTCCCAAACAAATTTGGTGTCCTTTTTAATTAATGCCGAGAAGACCCGACACCTACCTGAGAGATTAGAAATAAAGCGTCTCAGATATGCCAAATTCCCTTGGAAGAAACGTAGTTGTTTCAAAGTTTTGGGAGGAGGCATTTCCAAGATAGCTTTAATCTTATCCTGGTCGATCTCGATTCCTCGATGACGAACAACAAATCCTAGAAATTTTCCGGAGGTAACGTCAAATGCACACTTTAAGGGATTCATCTTAATATTGTATTGTCGTAATTGTTCGAACACTACCCTCAAATCGTGTAAATGGTCTATCTTCTGTTTACTCTTGATTACTAAATCATCCACGTAGCATTCCACTTGATTGTGAATGAGGTTGTCAAAAATCTTCGTCATCGCTCGCTGATAAGTTGCTCTGGCATTCTTCAACCCGAATGCCATTACTGTATAGCAGAAAATCCCAATAGGTGTTCTGAAGGCTGTAAGGGCCTCATCTTCTGAAGCCATCTGATCTGATTGTATCCCGACGATCCATCCATGAATGAGAAAACCTCGTGTGTCGAAGCGATGTCCACCATCATTTCTGGTATCGGTAACGAAAACTCTTCTTTTGGACATGCTTTATTTAAATCCCTGAAGTCGACACATACACGGATCTGTCCATTTTTCTTCTTAACTGTCACAATGTTAGCTAACCATGTGGGGTATTGCTCTTCTCTTACAAAGTTAGAGTCTATTAGTTTCTTCACCTCGTCAATCACTTGCTGCTCTATTTCGAGGCGCATCCTTCTTAGAGCCCGTTTTACTGGGGTCATATCTTTGTCTACCCCGAGTTTATGAACTGCAACCTTTGCTGACAGTCCTGATATTTCATCATAACTCCATGCGAAGCAATCTCTGAATTCTGACAATAACTTTATTAATTACGTAGATTCTTCTTTATCGAGTAGAGAACTTATGAAGGTTGGCCGAGGCTGCTCCTCGGTCCCGAGATTGATTTCTTTCAACTCATCAACTGTTGCCTTAATTTCTTCTTCAAATTCTGGCGGAGCATCTTCTATTAGTTGATTGGTGGAGTCACCCTCCACATCGAGGCAATCCTCTTCCGATTCACTAGTAACAACTATGCAAAATTCCGAATCATCGACTGGTCCGACCGTACCAAATCCGAGACCCTCTTTCGAGTTAGGAATTCAATTCTTAACATTCCATAATTTTTCAAAGAGTTGCAATTTATCTTTCAACATCTGTTTTGGCAAATGTCCCTGTTGAATTAATTTTTGCACACAAGGCGAAAAGTAACCAAAAGGTAATTCCATTAATTCATTAGAACTCTCATCCAAATTTACATGATTTTCAAGACTGGTAGAAGCAGGAGCACATAAAATTTGATCGGCTTTAAACCAGCACTAGGGACCTCCTTGACCTCTAAACTCGACCTTTTGAGGAAAGACCGGAGTAAGTGTCATGACGTTCACATAGTGGTTTATCCGATCATACATTGTCTCATATTCATTTTTCTCTGTATCTTCTAAGGATATCTCGTACTGAAGTTTCTTCTGTTTTGTCATCATTACTTTTTCTTCAGAACTCTCTTCTTCATCAATGTTGATGGTTGGCCTAGTCCGTCCAACAATTACATCAGCTCTTCTTTGTCCACGTCTCCGGCCTCGATCTCGGGTGTATGGGCTAAAAGAACCCCTATCACTTCGTTGTGAAGAGATAATAGTAGATTGTCGAAGCGGAGTTGAATGACCTCTTCTTTGTAACTCTTTTGAATCCTTCACTTTATTTGCTGTAACTTCACCAGAGAAAACGGTCTTCTTTAGAGGCGAGTAGTAAGCGACGTCTCCGTTAATACCAACTTCATGAATTGAAAATGGTTGTAAATCTCATTTGATGCAATATTCTTGTCCTTCCTTGTAATACTTAATGCATTGATGTAGGGAAGACGAAACCATGTAATGCTCGTGGATCCACGGTCGAATAAGTAGAGCATTAAAAGAGGTCTCGGCGTCGATGATATGAAATTTAGCGGTTGTTACTAGCTCTCCAACTTTCATAAACAATGTAATTGATCCAGGGGCTCTCTCTCCCTTTTGGTTGAATCCTCTTAACATCATCTTATCGGCCGTAAGCTCCTGAGCTTCAATGTCCAAATAGGCCAATGTTCGTAGACTCATCAAGTTGAGGGATGCTCCAGGATCTACCAAAACTCTGGATAGTACGAATCTGCCGATGTTAACGGAGATATAGAGTGGACGGTTGTGATCGGCTGTACCGAGCAACAAGTCTTCATCTGTAAAAGTTATCCCTGGCTGTTCTCTTAACGAGCAAACGCCATCCGAGGATGTGCTGGCCAACTGGGCTAAGCAAATATCTGGATCAAGCAGCGCCGAAACCAGAGATTCTCTCATTTCCTTCGACAAGATTAGAGCGTCGTAGATGCTTAGTTTGGCCGACAACTTCCTAAGATGCGCTAGCACGTTATAATCCACTTTATTTGAACTTCTGACTTCCTCTTGGGCACTTGTCTCTTCCACTGTTGGGGGTGGCTCTTCTTGTGTAACTGTTTGTTTTCCTTTATCCATTGGAGCCGTTCCCGAGGGCAATACTCTCCCTCTTCTCAAGTAGACCTCTATTATCTCTTCTGACGCTGTGGCGGATCTTTCTGGTGTCGACTCTGAATCAAAAAAGTCCAAATCGATGGCAATCGGCGTCCCTTTACATTCAAGGACTGGTTCGTCACTACCTGAACTATCGTAGCTGGTGTCGTCGATGTCTTCTTCATTCTGATTAATGGGTTTATCGGACTTAAGCACGATTTGAAGATCGGTTTGGGAATCGAAATCGAAGCTTGAGTGACCGAAATCAGTCACACTATCAGCATAAACAGTTAAAACGTAACCGAAATCATTATCATTATATTTATAATACCCTAGAGGAGCAAAAAGATAATCATACAAGGTCAAAGGTTCGAGAATTTTCTCCCCCGAATCATAGACAACTAAACGAACAGAGTCAGCCCCTATCCTACCCCCCACGCTATCAGTCTTCGTGACGTCGTTCTTTTCTTTCTTCTCAGGTTGCGGTGATCTTTCTGACGAAACTTCTATCTCTGACTGAACAGTTTGTAGACTCTGAATGCCTGTCTGAACTGAAGCGGTCTGAATTTGATTCAATATCTTTCTGGATGACTTGTTCCAAACTGTAGTCCATTCATCTTTTTCTGAGTACGGATCTATTGGCTCAGCCGAAATCATATTTATAGAACCTCTTTCGGTTTCTTTTAAATATTCTTTCGGGATTGTTATATTTCCTTCAAAATCAAGCCAATTCTTGAAGACGAAACGATCCTCTATGGTGTGTCCGAGCATCCTGTGATACGGGCAATAATTCGGACGTCCTTTCTTATCGACCTCTTCTGGTTTCCTCGGATCTGGTAATCTGAACTCAGGCTTCTTCATTAGGCTTCTGAATATCTTGGGTACTGTTTCATCTTTAAAGGAGTACACCACTTTCTTTCGTTCCGTCATGGACATTTTCTTGTTCTCTGTTCGGTATGATCCTCCTTGATGTGGTTGCTGGTTGGGCTGGCCATACTGTTGCGTCTGTTGCTGCTGATTATGCTATGATGGTGGTTGGAAATTCTGACGAGAATCTTCTGCATAAATCTTCATTGGCTGTTTTCCCTTATCGACCATTGCTACTGTCCCGGACTTCTTCTCGAATATCCTGGTTGTTCTGGACTTCTCGACCTTCTCATGAGAATCCATATGCTTGGCCTCTTCTTGCAGATTGTTGGCTTTGCTGAGTAATTTCTCGAAAGACTTGATGGTGAGTCCCTTGAGCATGAAAGCTATTGGCCTATGGATGCTCTTGAGCAAGATCTCAATTGCATGATGTTCCTGTAGCTGAGGTTCACATTTCATGCTAAGGTTTCTCCACCTCAAGATATAGTCCACTAAAGTTTTGTTAGGCTTTTATCTTTCTATCACGAGATCTCTAATAGAAACATGGTGTTGCGCTCCGACAAATTTCTTTACGAACAACTGCTCTAAGTCAAAGAACGTCTTCACTGATCCATTAGGTAATTCGACATACCAATCAAATGATATCCCTGACAAGCTGCTAATGAACTGACGACAAAGTAATGCTTCGGTACCTCCGGTATTGCCACAACTGGCTCGGAAATGTGCTATATACTGTCTGGGATTTTCGGTCCTGTTGAATATCTTAAAGTTCACTGACATAAAGCCTTTAGGGTAAGGTACAACATCAAATTCCTCCGAGTAGGGTCTACCCTTTAAAATCAATGCACCACTCTTAGACTGGGCTATAGCCTCCCGAACTTGTTCGACCATTTATTTAAATTCCCTTTCTGATATGACACTCAGGGCAGAATCCTTCTTTTGTTGATCATCTCTGTTAGCTGAGGCAACTTCCCTCCTTTCATCTATGATCTGTATAATTTCTGGTTGATTGACTTCTGGGGAAGCTGGTTGTTGCGGTTGAGATTGTCCTTGAGCTGCAACCATAGCAGTCATGGCAGCTGTCATCTCTTCCATCCTTCTCTCCATTTGAATGATTTGCTCATCTCTCAGGAGGACAGGCCTACGCAACTCATCTACGACGTTCCCTTCAGTAGGAGGTTGGGCGTCGCACGCAGATGAAGCTGCTCTGATTTCGATGACATTAATATCCATGCAATCCTCCTCGAGGTAGTCTTCAAAGTCTTCATTTTCATCATCAATAGGAATTCCTCGTCCCTGAGCCAACTCTGAAATCTTGCTCTTGAGCCTTTCGATCTTGTCTTTAATTATTGACCCTTGTACCATTCTGAGATCTAGAGGCCTTTGCTGGACATCCTCTGCATGCACATCTCCTTTGCTTGTAATTGCTGTGACCTTGTCGGATACTTCAGATCTCTGCTTTATTCCACAATTCTGACTTACGGGCTTACTGAATTGTATCGGTGCAGTGACCTTGGGTATTCACACATTTTTCTTTGACAGTGATGCTTTGAGACTAGGGCTCCGTTTGGGAGAGCTTATAAGTGCGGCGGCGTTTTTACGCCGCCGCACTGTTTGGTTAGCACTTCTTGATAGCTTATTTAAAAACTTTATTTTTATTTTCTTCTAAACGCCAAACGTAAGGGGAGCCCCGCGGTCGGCTTCTCAGATCGCGTTTTTCCGTCTAATTACCACGAAACCCTCGTCATCTTCCCCGTCTCCCCGGCTCCCGCGAACTCCCGATAAACCCTCGTCGTCTTCCCCTGCGCCCCTGCTCCCTGCTCCCGCGAACTCCCGCGAAGAGCGACGATGGCTCGGGAACTCCCGCGAAGAGCGACGATGGCTCGGGAACTCCCGCGACGATGGCTCGCGAACTCCCGCGAACTCCCGCGACGAGCGACGATGGCTCCTGCTAAATTAACCATGGTTAATTAATGTTTAATTGATAAAGTATCTTATGTTAATTATAAATTAATTTATTGAACTATAATTGACTAGGTTAATTAGAAATGACTAAAATTTTATATAAATAAACTAAATTAAATTAAAATGTATGCAGTTATATTTTTTATGATTCTCATAACTTAAATTTTCAAACAGGGGCAAAATGATCATTTATCCTGGATCAGCTGGTTTACAAACGCACAAACCAAACAGCCATACAGTTTATCCAGATCAGCTGCGTATCAGTAGATTATCAGAATAAGTTGCTTATCAGCAGAAGCTGGATAAGCTGCAGCTGCCCCAAACAGACCCTAGGTGTCTTAACAGAAGCATCGACATGTTGAAGAAAGGTGTGCTCTCCATGGCAAAGACCAGATACCATATCAGGCAACCTGTTTATTCTTTTATTCGGAACTTTAGGAACATCTTCATGGTTGGTAATCGGTAGAACTCTTGGACCCAGACGTGACTTAACTGGTCGACGACCCACTGGTTTAGTAACGATAACATTGGTAGTGGCGGTGGCAGCATCAACTCTGCTCCCTAAGCGGAATCTGACGGGAATACGAGGAGGTGAAGCTTCAACAGGTGTCTGAAACTGTCTGGCAGATCTGACATTCTTTAGTATTTCTTTCTTCATGTAGGAGATACTGCATATCTTACGCGCTTGAGCAATTCACTGACTGAACAACCTTCTTTGGCAGCTAGTCTCTGAAACACTGTGCTGACTCGGGTGATAGTAGTAGACTTCTTCTTCTCCTCACCATGTCCATGAGGTGTTGATGATGTAGCGGCGATCTTTTGGATACTCTCGTGTCCATCGGTGTCCATTAAGGGATGGAACCTACTCCCTTGTAAGAGCGGAGTGGTATCTAACAATCTCAGTTCCTCCGGACTAGAAATCTCATCAACACATATCTCTTCAGAAATCTGAACTTTAGTATCCTTATGAATCTTTCGGCTGGGGCTTCTTCTTTGCGACCGAGTTAGTGGCGCAACCTTCGAACTTGATCTAATTTCAAATACTGACGGCGGGACAACAAATCCTTCAGTCTGGTCTTTGACGATCACGATCTCTTTTCCTTTAGCAGAAACGGGAGAAACAGGCTTGGCAGGTGTTGTGGTGGCAGTAGTCATTTCCTCTTGGTAAGAAGGAAATCCTGTAGACAATTCAGGTTGAACTATGCGGACGGTTCCTGGACCTCCGGAGCGGCGACTTTCACTACAACAAATGGAGCTTTACCGAGTATGACCTTGAATTCATCAAACCCTGTTCCAAACTTGATGGTAGAAGTGACGTTGCGGGCGTCACGGCTCGTCGACAAGTTGCATGAAAAAGTAAGTGTTGGGAACGCCATCACAAAAACTTCAAAAAGAAAACCCAGGGGTTAGTCATTTGGCCAATACCTCGTAATCATAGTGCAAGCACTACAAATTAACAAAGATCGCTCTGTAGACCGGGTAAGTCTTTATTTAATTAGTGAATTGTTTAAAATGTGAAGGTTTAATTAAAGAGTAAGCGCAACGCGACACAATTCAATTTAATTTGCAGAATAGAAAATCAAACTCGAAAGGACACAAAAGGAAAGTATAGGACCCAGTGTGGGACTAACTTTACAACGCACAATTCCCGGGTAGAACTAGTCCACCGACGCACCTATTGGGGGTGCGACCCTACACAAAGATCAAAAAGTCCTTAATGACCTCCTGAACCTCCCTGTTCAAAAGGTGATTGAGCAGACAGTCCTGAAGTCCAAAAGAGTTGACCGTACTCACCCAAGAAAGAAATGAGTGAAGCATGTCAACGGAAGAAGGGTAATCTGGTCCATAAGGGACATGAACACATCACCGATATATGAAAACAAGATTTCCTGATTTAAATGGAGAGAGAAGCAAGTCCCCAGCGGAGTCGCCAGAAGCCGTCGGCGTTGTTTTGGGTGTAGAGTGCCCGTAGGAAGCTGTCGGTTGCCGAAATCGAAATTCCGTCGCCCGCTTCGGAAGGACGTTTTAATTTACATATATAAAATTTTTAGAAAAATATGAAATCAAACTCCATATTTTCCATAGTTTAAATGAAAGAGCACTACACCTCAAGACCCGTATTTATCCCAAAAGATAAATACAAGACTTGAGGGTGAGACTCGATCAAATAAACTAAGAAATATATGACGTTCGTTTGGTCTGCAAAACCATTTTATTTGCCGACAAGTTCCCCTATCTAATATGAAGAGTTAAATAGGGTTTATTTTAAGCTGGGTTCGGAAATGCTCCCTATAAGGGCAAACCTTTATATTTAATTACATCTTAAATGACCGAAATTACTTAAGAAAACTCTCGATAAAAATCAGGAAATATCATCTTCAGGGAAGTCAAAAGGATAGAACTTTTCAACGAAATCGGATAAAGAGGTGTGAAAGGGGATTGACTCAAATCTGGAACATTTATTGTAGAATCCAAAGGAAGAAGAACTAGAGGATGTCAGAGATCCGGAGGCGAACCTCGGTGACTTCCCAAGCTATCCTATGGTTTGACTTGAATTTAGGGGATATATTATTTAAATATTTCATGCTGTCAATTTTATTAAATTAGGGCTTACATTTGTGTGAAACGATCACACGAATAACATAGAAGGTGTGAGGATTTAGGTCGTGACGAACGACAACCTCAGAATCCTAAAACGAGTTGGGGCTTATATTGTACAACAGAGCTATACAAAGGCCCAAAAGGAGGTTGATGATTTATGTCGCACTAGGTGAACAACCTTGAAATCCTATGGATTGTTGTTTAATCACTAAGGAATGGTTTAGTTGGTGAAGACATGTTTTGCTGTTGAAGATGACCGTGTTGCCCACCGCGCTAGCTCCAAGCTCCTTGTCGTGAAGAGGTTGAGTTTTCTAAGGTGGCAAGTCATGATATCAAATCAGGTGGCCCTATGGTTGTAGTTCTCCTAAACACCCTATAAAAGTATGTTTAAAGGTTGTACAGTGTATAACAGGGTATATAGCGCAGGAAGACAGTAAAGCATGCAATAGAGTATGATACAACGTGCTAAAAAAACAGTAGCAGGTACAAAGAATAACATGCTGTAAATAGTAAAGAAGTGTCAGAACGAGATTTCGTCGCAGTGGACTGGAGCTGGAGTCAGAACGACGGGACGATCGACATCAAAGTCCGAATTTCAGAAAAGGTCAGATTTGACGCACTTTCGACGCGACTGTCAACGAGGTTGTCCGAAGGACCTCGGATGATGAACGCGGACTGCTACTCTATTGCATGAACGAAGAATAACGTGCTAAAAAGAATAACGTGCTAAAAAGAACAAACGAACGCGGATAGCTCCAAGCTCCTTGCCGCGTTCGATTGGCCTGGCTATTTACACACCTGGACGAACAAAGAATAACGTGCTAAAAAGTCCACTGCGAGGCCGCGAACTGAGAATTTGTTCGTCCAAGTGTGTAAGACGTGCACGAGGCTGTCCTGATGTCCAGGGATCCTATAGGGACTCAATTTGAATTCCTGACTTCAACTGCGACCGGCTACAGACTAGCGGTACGAAATCTCGTGCAGGATTGCAAAGAGTAAAGAAGTGGTTCCAGACTCTCTAAAACGAGGTGGGTCCAATCGCTAAGAATCTAGGATCGTCGTGGAAGCTCCTGAGACTAGAATCCTAAATCTAGGAGGAAAATTAAATCTCGACAAAAACGAGGTTAATAAAGCTCCACTTCAATTTTTCTATATCCCATTTTGAATCATTCAAAAAATGGGAAATCTGCTTGCCACTTGTTTCCTAATGGTTAACAATCATTGGCCATCTATCAATAGCAATGTCGTTAATCCAAATATGATTGTTAGTGCTAATATTATTTCAATTAGCAATCTTCCATCTAATATTGCATTTTAACACCTAGGCCCCACCTAATAATACCTTTGATCCGATAGTAACCAGAGAAAACATCTAGGAAGCTCATGACGGAGTGTCTGACTGCAGAGTCCATTGACGCATTGATCCTCGGTAGTGGCAGTCATCCTTGGGGAAGCGTTTAGGTTTGTAAAGTCCACACACATACTCTACTTGTAGTTGAACTCTGTATCCTGACTTCGTTGGATACCCAGGAGGGATATTGAATCTCTCGGATGTAGCTTGTCTTCATAAGTTTTTGCACTTCTTCGCGGATTGGCCCGACCAAAGTCTTGGCTAATGATGAATCTTCTGGTCACAGGCCGGTGAATTGACTAAGACATACTGACATTGAGGTGGGGACAAGCCACATGAATGGGGATGCTTGGTATCTCAGAGACCGACCAAGCAAAAACGTCATAGTGCTCTGGGAGTGTTAGGATCAATGAATCTTTCTTACCCGCATCAAAAGTTTCACTAATTTGAAAAACTTTATCAGGATCGTCAAGGTCTGCGGGGATCTTAATGGTGGCTTCGTCGGTTTCAAGACCCCCTTCCCCTTAGTGTTGTTTGTCCAACAGTCCTTGTTCCATGCTTCCCACGCCCGGAAGTAACATGTTCAGGACTGCTTCAGGTTCCCACGCACGGTTAAAATTTTTCCATCTCAAAGAAATTTTAGCGCTATGTTACGTAGACACCGTGACCCTGACATTGCTGAGAAGTGGATGACCGAATATCGCATTATACTTTGGTGCATCAACCACCAAAAAGTCCATATTAGTGAGCTGACTGCCCTCTTTTCCCCAGGTGAAAGTCAGTTCGATTATACAAATGTCTCCTTCCTTTTGCTGGAAAACCCATATAGAGGGCTAGTCAGTGCAACCAAATGATCAGCTGATAGACTTATCTTTTCGAAAGCAGCTTTGAACATAATGTTTCCCTAGCTGTTTGTGTTAATCAGAATACTACTCACCTGATGATTGTTAATAATTGCCATAATGACAATGACATCATTGTAAGGATTCACTGCAGGAGGCAAGTCAACATCAGTGAAAATGATCAGGGATGTGCTTTCTTCCTTGAGACGGAAGCAACAACATAATATTCTCTCGATCTGCTCCTCTTTCGGTCGGGTCTTCTGACTGAATCTCATCCCGGTATTGCTAGCACTATCCACGCAATTTGGATAGCGTTGGCTCGGATAGGTCCATCCGAGTCATCTTCGCTGGTTCCTTCCCCTGGCCCCGAGTGTGTGCTTCAAGAGCTACGAACTCCTTGAGCTTCCCGGCTCGTATCAGCTCTTTGATCAAACTTCAAAGTTGAATGCACTCCTCCATATCGTGGCCGTGATCTTTGTTGTACTTGAAATACTTATTTATGTTTTGGAGGAAGACTGGTTTTTATGTTGGGGCCTCTCGAAAGTAATCCCTGTCCTGAATGGCTTCAACTAGTTTTGCCATTGAGACCCTTAGTTGCGTACATCCAAACGTTCCTCAATCGTCGGTAGAGCGATCATTCCATCGGCTGCATCGTTGTGTGTTTTGGTCGCTCTCCCTAACTCTATGGGACGACCGACCTCTTTCTTGCTTAGAGCGGGGGCCATACTTCTCCCTCCACTCATCGTCTCAGGAGCCTTTCTTACCCAACCGTTGGTCGGATTTATTGCCTTTTGAGACAAGCGGGTTCACGCACTCGTTCGCTGCTATTTGGTCGTTGGCCATCTTTAGGAGTTTGACCAATGTTTCGGGTTTTTGTAAACCTAGAAAGTACTTGAATTGATGGCTCTTCAGCCTTTATGCTAGTGAGGCCTTTGCAATTATTGGCTCCAAATTCCGTACCTCGAGCATCTCCTTTTGGAACCATGTGACGTACGCTCGCAGGCTCTTGTTAGATCCCTGCTTCACGTACCACAAGGATCCCGAATCATTGTGGGGCTTTCGGGCACTAGCAAATTGCACCGTAAATAACGTTTTGAAATTTTAGAAGTAATAATTCTGGCTGGGAGTGCGTTGAACCACATGTGGGATGAACCTTTGAGCGTGGTGTAGAATATTCTGCATTTTAATGCGTCAGAAACTTTGAGAAGCATATGACCGACTCAAAGGATGCAATATGATCGACCAGATCACTTTGGCTTTTTTATGGTTCCAAAGTAAGAACCTTGAACTTATCCGGGGACTCTGCATCAATAATTTGCCAGGAGAACACATTTTTTAATCGATGGTGCGCTTCTATTTGTCTCTCCTACATCTTGTTCCTCCGCATGGATTCAGCTCTGTCTTGGTACTAGGATTATTCCACGCATTCAACTTCTTGTGCCGCTTGTTTACCTTGGGGTTCGGGTGCTAGAGGATCAGTTGTGGGAGAAGCTGCTTCCTCCCCTCAAGCACTAGGAGGGTTAGTTCTGCGATCTGTCCCTCCATCCGATCTTAGGAGATCTTGAATTCGTTGTTGCACGAATTGTCTGACGGACTTCATATTGGAGGGTTCTCCTTGGTGAATTCCTTGCGTGCTTCTCTTCTTTTTGAAAGCACGACTCTACGCTCACTGCATATTTTAAGATGTTGAATCCCAAACTGTCTTTCGAGTCATGCCCATGGACTAGAGCTTTGGTCGGATGCGGGGAATAAGAGAAAAGAGGACAAATAAAGAATAAGTCACAAATAACACTAATTCTATGGGAATAGATTCATTATTCTTTTCTGTAGAAATGACCATCCTAATACATAAATTATGTGATTGTCCCTTATTTAATTGGAAAATTACAATTATTTATGAGCTATTACACCTTTACATATTTGTAACTGAATTGAATGCATTTTGATCTTGCAACTGCTGTTGTCGTCGTTCAATATCTGTAATTGTTATGAGCACCATTTTGTATTTGTAACTGCTGGACTGTGTCATGTGGTATTCGTTCGGTTGGCCAAGAAGTCATTCGGTCGACTGAACTATCATTCGGTCGCCTTTTTTCGAGGGGATCCATTGTGAAGACTCATTGTCCTTTGGAATGATTATTTTAGTAGACAGAGGACTCATTATCGTAATCTGATGGACTACCTACTTGGTCGATGAATCTATATAAAAGGAGTCCCCGCTGGGCAAATGTTGTCCTTGCGAATGCCCTTTGTGTTGGTTAAGTAGTTATTAGTATTCGGCTGAAATGATACTGGATTGCTCGGTCTTTTACTTTGCTCTTCGTGCGATCTGTTGGATCTCCTCGAGATGTGTGCAGCCACATTAATGCTAAAAATAAAAATATATTTAAATTCAAATTGAAGGAGATCATCACTACACTCTACATTTTGTGGAGAGGCTATTCATGTTCCTTTTTTTTTTTTTTGAGGAAGCTATGAAGTGCATATTGAAACTTGGAGTGTGGAGGGTAGACCAGGCTTGAATTTCAAGTAAGAAATTCAGACATTTTTTTAATCCTAGCTATATTTGATGATGGTTTAACTTATCCTGATTATTAGATTCTTGAGACCTTGCTTTATGGCTGGTTTGATCTTGATGATCTTGGAATGCTGTTATCATGTGACGGAGATGGTCATCCATTTGAATAAGGAAGCAAATTCAAATCTCTATAGCATCCATGCTTGATTATATTTATGCTAGAAATTGAAATCTTGTGATGTATCAATTCTACCAAACTGCAAGGATCTGCCTAGTATAATTAAAATTTGTCATATGCACTAAATGTCGTTGGGCTCCACATTGGGGTTAGCTTGAATTATTTGTGATTCTCTGCCACTATCGGATGATTCATAGTAGCAATTAGATTGTTAGGTGTAGTTGCCATTGTTGGTGATACACATGATGATAAGGGAGTGTGTTTAACAATTAGAGAATATATATAAGCGTTTTATTTGGTTTAGTGTCGACTTCTTGTGTATTTGGTAGAGAAATATTTTCAAGAGACATGGCAGTTGTATTTAAGACATGAAATTATATTAGAACATAAGGTTTAATTGGTTTATCATATTTGTTTTTGGTTCATATGCTCTGCATCATATTTTTCATTTGGTTTATGAGTTCTATCAGTTCTGGATCTTTAGTTGCATTATCCAGTAGACAAGTCTACTTCATTTATTCAGAAATGCTCAAATTGATCCATGGCATATTTTGGTGGCATTATGATTTATAAATAGAAATGAAGACTTGAAAGAAAATGTAATAGTAGTTTGCACTATTTTCGACTAATAATAATAATTATAAGCAAAATAAATTCTCACCAGCTGAAATATTTTAAAGGAGATCACCGCTACTTGATGCTTCTTGTGGATTGAGAATTTCTGTAACTGTTGTTGTGGCTGCTATTATGATGCTCCTTCTCAATCCTTGGATGCCTTGAGCACCCGTGGATCCAAGGGTTTATTAACAAGTTGGTAATGGAAGTGTGTGAAATTTTTTTTTGTTTTTCTTTCTTTTTATTTTTTATTTTTGTGTGTTTGTGTGTGTGTGTTTGTGTGTATGTGCTTGAAATATGTCTTACCCATGGTGACTTTGGAGTTGTGAGGAATGAATATTGCAGATGTGTTGGGTTAGCCTAACCAAAGGTTAATCATACTCCTAGGAGAGATGGAAAGCTTCCATGGAGAGATTATTTTTTGGGAGATGGGGTTAGAAAACTCCATATTTTTGGGAGTTGCTACCCATATATTTTATTTCATGGATGAAGCTTTGAAATTTGCACTTGAACATTGGATTGAACAGGGTGAGGCTTGAATTTGAAGTGAGGAATTTTGCATTACTTTCATCTAAGCAATATTTGAAGGCGTTTTCACTAATATTGATCATCTCACAGTGGAAAACTTGCTTGTTGGATTTTTTTGATTCATCTTGATTATCTTCTAATACTATTTTAAGGTGATGGAGGTGGTAATCCATTCAAACAAGGAAGTGAAGTCCAAATCTCCTAGTATCCTAATGCTTGATTATAAAAATTGGAACATTGCGCTTCATTACCAATGTTGTTTGGGAATATATATTCTATTTTCCACTTACAATCGTGTTGTTACATGAGATTTTTCATTTATTTATTTATTTTTTCGTGTCTTAGGTTTTTTTTATAACTGACCCGAATGAGTAAATATAATTAACTATATGAAAAGTTATGGTTTAAGTAGGAGTCTGGTTGCACTTTCCATTTGAACTGAAGTTGTGGAAGTTCATGCCATTTTATGTAAATAATAAAATTTCTTTTTTATTATTTAGGGCTTCGAGGTAAGTGGGTCGGATATTAATTGGAACTCCCACATGGATGACTTGCATAATGCTGGGGTAAATGTATACTTGGGCCATTCAATAGCTTGTATGGAAAACAAAACTGCTGGAAAGCAGCCGGATGCAATTATAATTTCAAGCTCTATTCCAAAAGATAATGCGGAGGTTTTACATGGAGAGTTACTGGGAATTCCAATGTTGGTACTTCCTTCCATCTCTCCTGTCAGTTTGTATTGGTTTCTTTCATTTAGACCAATTTTATGTGTTTTTATTTTTGTGAAATACTTACCAACTCTTTGGCATTAGTTGAGTCTAAGGTAGCCTAGGCAGGTAATACCTTCAACTTAGGAGCCATGTGATGCACCTTGTTCCTTGTCATGCAAATCATAAGTTCAAGTGCTGAAAGTATAGTGTTTCTGCAAAATTTTGCCTAATTTTTCGCTGCCAGATCTTATTCTAGATTTTAGGTTCTAAAGAATTATTGTATTTCTTTTATTTTTATAATTTTACAAAATTGTTGCTCAATAAACCATGGTGGCAATGAGAAATTTTGCAGAAATGAAATATTGGATCATTAATTTATGATAGGGAATTTTACATACATACCACACAATTCTTTTGTATTTACGTATCTAATACTTAAAGTTTGATATTTACACTTGTAGCACCTTTGTATCATAAACCTATGCATGAAATTGTGTATTTGATATGATGTTAAAGATTTGAGTGTTATGGATGTACATATGAATGTTTAGGAGTTTGATAGGTAAATACGTAAAAGTTGTGTGGTATGTATGTAAATGTCCAATTATGATATTATTGCTTGCTAGTGCTTTGGTGTGTGGGTTGTTCTTTAGTTTGTGAAAAGAGTTTTTGATGGATGGTCTTGAGTTAATGAAAAAGGCCACCTGTAAGAATTGAGCTTGAGCCTAGGAAAAGCTTATTATTGCCACGCTGAATGATTAGAGATGGAAAATTTTTATAACTTTCACCTTCACAATAGAGAAATCTGATTAATGGAATTCCTATTGAGGAGTTTAGTAAATGAACACAAGCTTGAAGTATAGTCATACTATAAATAGTTGTGTTTATCAAAGTTTAAAAGTACATAATGGAATATTGTGATATCTTTTATTCATAAGTCGAGGCATACGCCTTAATGTTTTGACGCATAAGTCTCTAAATCAATAAATTGCATAGAGTAGGAAGATTATACTAAGTTTAAAGTATGCAGTAAAGATACATGCCAATGCCATAAAATGGTGCGAGCCATGATGCATGGAGTGTTGCGGTGCACCATCAACTCCATTTGCATGGTGTGATGCATCTCATCAAAATGGCATGCACTATTTGCGCCATGCATGAGCAATGACACGTGGCCCATGTTAAGTTACTTTTTTTGATTTAATATGAAAAAAGTGAAGAAACATTTACCTAATACTAATGCAATTCTCATATATTTGCGTATCTAACACCAAAAAATTAATAGTTATTTATATAACACATTAAATATACTAATGTTAATTTATTTAAAGTGAAATACGCATTATGTGATGAATATATTTTAATGTGATCATGACATAAACTGTTATATATGTAAAGATAATACTTTAGGTGTTGAATATGTAACTATGTTGGAATTGTGTGGTATATATGTAAATTTCATAACACCCTCACATACATACATTTGTACATATATGGGACATTTACCCACATTGTGTCGTTCGCATGATAGTGAGCATCAATGGTTTGATGAGGATGATGATGAAGATTATGTTTTATGAGATTATAATGATGCTGAGGAAAATAATAAGGTTTATTTAACTTATGATGATGATGATAAATCTTTGGATGACTAGTTTAATTGATTATGAAAATACTAAAGCTATAAAAAATCATAATATTTTGAATTCTAATTAGGGTATTAAGTATTATTTACTATTATGAATTTTTTACTATTTTGCATTATTTTTAAAATGACATGTGTCGTGTTATGCACTACATACTAATTTTGCAGAGATTTTCGTGCTATGGTGCGCCATTCATCATTGACAAATATGGCAATAAGTAACAAATTAACATCCTAACATATTATCATGTTAAAATATAAAATATTAACTTCTTAAAATGATAATAGTAATAAATTGTTCAAAGTAATAAGTAACATGTTAACCTCCAACATCAAGTGATAAAATTAGAATATTATAGAAGCATCAAAGAACAATAATATAATAATTCAAATACTTTTGATATAATTAATTTCTCTCACTCTTACTGCCATTTGTCAAATTAAAAATATAACCACCCACTGAGGTTATGATTTCAAAATTCAAAATCACTCTTATCACTTAGGATTGCTTGGTTTGGTAAAAAAATAATGCGGTGTAAAAGAAATGCAACTAAAAGTAATGTATTTTTTGGAATATTTTGTAATTATATGTTTCAATTAAACTAAATACGAACATTTTTTTCTTGTTTGGTTTGGAATAAAATATAAACAACTTACATAAACCAATGTAATTTGATTTCACGCAACTTTAGCAAATTACAAATATTTTGAAAATAAACTAAGGAATGAATTGCAAATGCATTGCTAGTACACATGAATTTCAAATGCATTGCTAGTTTACATGAATTCAAATGCATTGCTATTTTACTGTATTTGGAATTCTTTAGACCAAACACTGCATTTTCTAAAATCCTTGCAAAATGAATTTAGTGCTCTTCTTTTGTAGCTGACCAAATAGCCCCTTAATGAGATTTCATTGGAATCATTAGTACAATGATTCTTTTCTCCCTCACCCCATATTCAATTGTGCCATGTTCTCTTATTCCTTCTCATCTTAAATTTCAATCATATTGATAAAATTTATTCAAAATTAACGAATAAGAATGTTTATTAAATTAAAAAAAAAACTTTAATTACATTCTCAATTGTGGATTCTATAAGTAAAGAATGCTTACTAGGGTTATTTTATTTATATTTATTTTATGAATGAGCTTGAATCTACTTCTGGGCACCCCAACAAAGCTAAGGTTAGGCAAGTTTCACATTATGTGAGGGATAAGCCTCATGTTGTCACCAATGAGTTGCAAGCTTCAATGCAAACATTTCAAAAAAGCATTGTGCAATTTTATACCATTGTCTTTATTAGTGTGTTGTGCTTGCTTACCTCATCTCAATCACTAACATTTTCATATAATTATTTATAAGTAAAATATCAGCATGCTAATAGCATACTATGATAGTATTGTGATAGTCTATGATAGTATGTATTCTATACTACTATAATAGTAGTGGTAGTTGCGCTCTAGAAGTATGCTCTTCTAGTAGTATAGTAGTAGTGGTGGTGTATCGTTCTAGTTCTATTAGAGTATACCCGCATCATAGTTAACTACTACTGCAATAATCCAATTAGGAGGGGGAGGGTGAGAGAGAGAGATGGTTGGTTGCAATCCATTATTTTAATTTTCTTCCAAAGTTGCATTGGTTAGGAATATTTGTGTACAGCTAAAATGATCTTTATTAAATCCTTGATGGATAACCTTCTTTTTACCGGTTCTAATCATTATGTCACATTGGATGGATATATATCTCTTCTACCATGGATATTGCGCATTTATAAAAAGGAAATTGTTTCATTTTTATATTCGATTGATTTTTCTTAAAGTGGTTTTCATGATGTATCAAGATTTATGGTTACAGATATTTTTATTATAAGCTAATGAAGCTCTATAGGATGCAGTTAAGGATGATGATTTAGAATGACTTTGAGTGGAGTTATAGATGTAGGAGGTTTCCCAGGTGGCATGGTTTACTAGCTGCTTGAGATATATATCATTAATTGTTATATATCATTTTCCTTATGGAAATCTGTCACTTAGATGTAGCTGACTGGATGAAGGTCAATGGAGCACTAAAAATTGGGTCATGTCATTTGGATTTGACATTATAAGGATAGAAATAAAACTCTAAGTAGTTGTTCAAAGTACATGAATGAAAGTTAAAATTGGATGGTCAAGAACATGACTTTAATCATTTTATTTTGTGTTAAAATTTATGAAGATGCTTCAAGCCGACATTATGGATGTTAGCTTATTCTTCTTAATATTTTTTACCCCTAATCTTTCTGATTTAGGTGATTGTATTGCTTTCTCAATCAGTGTAGGTATCTTGTAATGTGAATTGCAGATTCTCTTTTCAGCTTTGTTATTTAGGTTTGTATTGCTAGTTTCGTTACTTCCACTCAGCATCTTTATAATAATCCATTTTAATGGAGTTGAATTTGCCTTGCACTTGCAATCTCAGAATAAAAGGCCGATTATGTTTTTTCTGTCAAGAACAGATATAAGAGAGACTCCTGGCTTCAAAAAATCACCGAACACTACAATCTGCTTGCTGTCGCTGGTACTCATGGTATGCTAACTTTGCTTAGAAAAGTTTCCAATTGCCTTGAGAAAAAATGGGAGAGTAGATTTCTTCTTAATGATATTACATAAATCATTTAAATATATAATTCGCCAACAAGAAATATTCATTGGGAATAAAATTAAAAATTTTTGGCAACCATTTTTAGTGTTATTGCCTTTGATGACCCTTGAGCAATATATGTGGCTAATTTCCTAGCAATACTTCACTTTGATAACATGTCATATGCTGAAATAAATCTAATTATCTACAGGAGTTTTATTTTCATCTAAAGTTTTTGTTTATGTGAGATGCTATAGGTAAGCACGGCTTCTTATAAAGTTTCAATTGATCTGTCAATAGTTATAAATGGTGATCTAGTTTACCTTTTGGATTGTGTAGATTGGTAGTAATCATTATAACAAAAAATATATGGAATAGTCATGCACTTCTCAAAGGAGAGATATGTGACATAACTATAACTGATCAACTTGAGTACGATGAAACACATTGGTTATAAGAGTAAAACCTTTAGCACAGGAGCCACGTTTTGAATTCTCATATTATTATTATTTTTTGTTTATGTTGTCTTCTTGTTTGTTGTTTTTATACAGTCAATCTACAATGTTTGCATTTCAATCTCTATTTTGTTATGCTTATATTACAGCATGCATGTATTAGTCAATCTTTTATGCATTTGGGCCTATTTAAAAACTAGTTTTTGTTTTTATAGAAGTCAGTTATTAGAAACTCATCTTTTGGATTGGTATTTTTTAGCAATTTGATAAAATGATTGAAATATTGTTAAGACAGTAGAATCTGTTTAATGCTTATAGTTCTAACTACAAAATATAACTCTTAATGATTTTGCAACCCCACTAAAACAATTATTGAGCAGCATGTACATGTCATGGAATCTTTGTTGGGAGGTTCTTCAAAAATTTGTTCAACAAAATTTCTACGATGAGCTTGTTCTTTATTTAATTGTGTTTCAGTGAAAGCACAATAATGGATGCCAACATATTGCAGTTCATACTCATGTGATGTCCAAAACCAACAACCTAGAGACAACTTTCTCTAAGATAAATTTGCTATGACTTCATTACATGTATTGGTTATTTTATTTAGAATAAGGGAACCCTTGTTTTTTTATTTATCATGAATATTTTATGTTGAGAGGCCCCATAAATAAATAAATCAAATCCGCTAATAAATTTATTTTTTTATTATTTTCATGCCAAAATAAGTTTATTGCACCTTTATGAATTCTAAAATCCAAAATAACACTTGCAAACTTAAGAATCATAAAAACTTAAGAATCCTAGATGATCTGTTGGATAGAGGAAATCAGAAAAGCGAGTTCACACCAGGCTAGGATTTTTATTTAGTATAGCTAATTCTCACTTGATTTAATCTATTGGTAATATGTAAAATTTTGGTAGGGGCAACTAAAAATTGTTGCAATGTTCAACATAATCTATTAATTTATATCAAAAGTTTTTTTTTTGTTAGTATTTGTGGGCTTCGAAAGTTCTGACATCCCCGAATTCTCACATTTGTTTGTTGAAAGAACTTGGAAGATCAAATTTTCAGAAGACATATTGAATTGTCGATTGGAGATTACCTAGAGATTTCACTATTATTTTATAAGAATTTTTTTGATATGGGGTTCGAAGTTTCCCATAGGCACAAGCGTCTATTGCTAATTATCTTTTTTGTAATAGGATAACATTTTCATTTAAGGCTAGTCATTTAACACTAAATAATCAACATATAGTAGCAAAATGCATATATTTTAAATTGTAAAATTTATCACTTGGAACTTGAAGTGAATGACAGAGGAAAGGATGACGAACTTGATCAAGACCCATAGTCCCATTGTCCCGGGTCGTCACGAGCCTTGATTTACTTACTTAGAGAAGATAGTCGACCCAAATTGACTGAAGCATTCTTGTCAACAATCATGAGTTGCATCATTCAAGTGTCTTAATATAGACCTGTGCTGAATTTTTGTCTAAGAGATTAAATTTAAGTCATCATAGTTAATAGAAAGCTTTGTGTCAGTCAAATATACTCTTATGGTTTACAATTCAAAGGGAAGAAAGTTATTGGGGAACATACAGATTATTACTGTGACCGTAATATAATAATATCATTTGTCGGTAATCACCCGGTTATAGGTGACTCTTGTCATAACTGATACTTGGTGGTATTGTTTAACAATAAAATCATGCAGACATAGGACTTATGTTACATCTTTACTGATATTATATTACTTTGAGTGTGAATATAGTGATATGTCATTCACTATTTGTGAGCTGAAGTCAATCATAAATTTGTTACTCTTAACAAGTGGATAAATTTGCCTTAAGTTTTTAGTGATTGATTTTAACTGAGATGTTTTGATTTATCCGTTTTATATTTTTTGGTAATTGATTTTAATTTTGATCTTTTGGTTTATTATTTTAAAAATTTGATCTGAAAATTAATTTAGAAGTTGACATTTCGTTTGATATTTTCAGTCAACATGGATATCATTAGGCATTTGAATATCTGAAAATTATATGCTTAAAATTCATTAATAATTTGTCAATTATGATATCTTTATCATGTTAGTCCTATCAATTCTAGTTCTAACAAGGAGGAGAATTTAATTAGGTGATTTGGATTTGTAATTTTATACATGTGATTTTGAAATTATTGGAACTTGTTTTACTCGTCAACTCCAATCCTTACGAGGAGGATTTGACTAGTTGGGTGAGATCTACAACCTTTTTTGGTAGACAAGGGAGCCCAATAAATCCAAAAGTCATTCACAACTTAAATGTTTGAACAAATACCATGACTTTAGATTACATGCAAGGATTTAATTTTAAACTTTTACCACCTTCTGGCCACTTGCATAATCATGTTCTGGATTTGGTGGCAAGATTGAAATGTTAAGCTTTTATTTTGGCTTTTGGAAATGTCATTTATGTTACTTTGCACCAATTTATGATATTTCATAATTAAGTCAACTTATCAACCCCTTAGCTTATCCCCAATTAAGTTAAACTCAATTTATGTATCTAAATAGATTGCATAATATTTATTTTCATTAAGAGATTTTTTATTTGATCACTTTTAAATATAATCAGATTTGAGACTTTTAATTCCCAATTTATGTTTCCCTTCATTTCCATTTCTGTATCATTTCAAAGTCAAAATTATTTAGTTTTCTTTTTAGAAGAATTTGAAGTCTAAAATCACTAAAAATTTTGGCAGCGTCCCAGCATCATCCATGCTTATGGGGCTACATTGGGGTGTTTGCCTACACAATTTCTATAAGACGTGCTGGTCAGTGTCGTGAGATATTACAGTCATAAAGATGTCTTCTAATCTACCGGTCTATAAAGCATGTGTGGGTCTTCAGTTAACCTGAATAAAAGTGTCGCGATCATAATTTTCTCACCAAGTTAATATATTCTGAATGGTTACTTAAAATTTCCTCGCTTTTTGTAACTTTGAGTACTAGGCGACAACAATGACATGAAGTAATCGATGATACGACGAACTCCAAAACAAAATTTCTTCTCTCCCCTCTTTTTTTCTTTAATTTAATATATATATTATAATAATATTAATTTAATAAAATTAGGACTATAGAGGAATTCAAGTGGTCTTTCAATCCATTTTAATGGCTTGTTGACTTAGAGGAGCTTGCTCTTTCATTACGGTCTTTTTAATGGCTTATTGAGCGAGGCGAGCTATCACCGACTCGACTATATTTGGGCATATCGAGTCCGACCTTATTGAGTCACTTGAGTTATAGACATGTGCTGTGGTAGAACTTGTATCTTTCTAACTTAACTCATTAATGTTTGCAAATGTTGAAGTCTTTTCAGTTGAATTTCAAGATATTGGTTAACCAAAGAGAAAATTTATTGCCTTTAAATTTTATCAATAGAAAATTTCTTAAGCAAAAATTTAGGATTTCAACATTAAAGCACAATATCAACTCAAAAGGTTTCAATACCCCAACTAACCCTTTTTTTAGGTTCAACTACGGTGTGACAGAGGCAGGAGATTCAGTCACAGTAAATTCATAAGCACTCGTTCTGGCTTGCAAAATTAAAACTCAGTTGGTGATGAACTAGCTTAACTAAATTGCCACAAATGTATATAATACATTTTATTTCATTTCATATTCATATACTTGAAAACGTGAAAAATCATATCACCAAACATATATTTCTATATAGAGATATTAAATCCAACATAATAAAAGTGCATATCCCAAAAACCTTTACAAACTCCTAAAATTATATAATATTTAAGCTGTACACGTTACACTTGGCTACTCGCCCCTGTACTCCTTACTCATTCCTGAAAGTCAACAACATAGAGTGAGTTACAATAAGCTCAACGAAATAATCAAGACTAAAGAAATATTTTATAGACATAAAAAAACATATGATCTTATGTAGCTCATGTATATGTCCATAATACGTCACAACTTGTTATGATCATGAAAAGACATGCAATGCAGGAAATCGTAACTGTTGTATAAAACTTGTATTTCATTGACATATCATGGTAATTATAGAAATGTCACTTGTAATTATATATGCTTCAATTATTTTAATCTTATGTCAGACATTGGATTATTATCCAACCCAAAGGTTACATTAACTATTGATAAAAGTTGGCCTTTTCCAACATAGCAGTTATCAATAGCCCTTTTTGGTACTAAATGTCTCTTATATTCAATCTCCATTTGATCTTAATGGTTCTTGGGGTTTCGTCCCCGTCTGAATATCAGGATTGAGAATGTCATTGTTTCTTAACACCCGTATTTGAAACCATTCATGTAATAGGCTATCTATAAAATCACTTGTGATTTTTTTTAAATCATAATTCCTGTATCAAAAATTCATTATATAAATTTCATATATCATATTAATGAATCATAAATAAATGCTTAGAAGTAATTATTTCATAAACATATTCATCAGATTCATAGTATAGTAAAATGATAGGTATCGTAAGGGACAGATTCATACAGTGTAAGTTGGGATTCATCCACAATATGCAGAAAATTTTAAATGTAATTGCATCAAACCAAATTAGGGGTGTAAACGAGTCAAACTAAATTGATTAATTAATCGAGTTTGAGCTCATGCTTCATTTTACGAGTTCGAGCTAGCTCACGAGTTGACTTCTTTAGTATAAAATAGAGAACAAAATATAAATTTAAGTTAGTGTTATGATGAAATGACAAATTTATCCATTATTTAGGAGATAATTAATGAAATATTTATTGATATAATAATGCAAAGTATCATTTTTTTACATTTGTAGTAATTTATTGAAAATTTTTTATTATTTATGTATTTTAAATATATTTTTTATTAATTATTTTTTAAACGAGCTGGCTCAAGAGCTAACGAGTTGAGTTAGGGATCTCTTGAGCTGGCTTGTTAGCTCATTGAGCTCAGTTCACGAGCCACATAGAGTCAAGCTTGAGCTGGCTCATGAGTCAGCCCGGGTCACTTACACTCCTAGATATAATCACATGGAAACCTACATAGATTATTTTTTAAATGTCAACACATGATTATTTCACATAAATAGACATAGGAGCCCTACGACGAGTTTTCTCAAGCTCACCGCTAAGTGTAAATAACTTGGAATTTGTAATTCCTCAATAATTCATGAAATTCGTAAGTGAGAACTTAATTTAACTCCAAATATGATTTTCTTGCAAAACTTACCTCGAAAGGTCTTCTCTAGATTAATATGCCTTTCCGATACTGTCCTATTGTAATAACCAATTTTAAAATCAGATAAAATTTTTGAAGACATAAAATATATCCCAAATTTTGCATTCCTTAGATTTCAACCGAATCAATTTTATAAATTCTGCATGCTAAATCGATTAATTTGATATAAAATACTATATATAAATTATGAATAGATTGAAGGATATAAAAGTTAGAAGTTATAAGTTTAATAACTTAATTAATCCTAATTATTCTTTAATCTCCCATACTCTACTGTTCATTGATGCGATATTTAGCATCAGTTTCGGTCGAAGGGCCTAGTTCTTTCTAGATCCTTCGACATTCTTCATTTCCCTCTCCCTGTTCTCGATTGCGCTCGCGAGAAGGTTACTATCACGGCACTGTAGCACCTATGCGATCACAGCACAGCTGCGGCCTGTGGAGTGCTGCAACCGGCAATTTAAGGTTACATGGAGAATTTGGTAAGTACAAAACACTCTTTCACACTAATTGAGATATTACTTTTCTTCCTCAGACTTTCTTTTTGAGATTTGCCACGAATCACGTATCTTTTTCATTTCCGGACGCCGTAGTGGAAATGAGCTTATGTAGAAAGCGACAAAATTGGTTTGTGAACTTCTGTATGGGTCTTAAATGAGAAATTAGCAAAGATAGGAAAAGACTGAAGTGATGAAAAGAAGAGAGGAGGATTTGTTGGTATCGGTAATGTTGGGTTGTACAATGAAGCCCAGTTGAGGTATGATTTAGCCAAATTGTAAAATATTTACAGGTTTCAGAATTACACGGGCATGTGGAAACTCAAGGTAGGATTGCTCCGTCAAATTCATGTAAATTAATTCTTTGCTAACTTAAGAAGATTAATTCAATTAATGGAAACTAGCTTGAATTTGAAAGTTTGATATTATGTTTCATAAGTTATTAATATCAATCTAAATGTTATCGTGATATCTAGCTAATTTTTGAAGATTAAGTATTTAACACGGCAATATAAGTGAGTACTTCTATTTTTAAATTTAAGTAATCTTTCTATTTTAAAATATATGTTCTTCATGTATGCTCTAGCTCAGTTAGATTCTTTATATTATTAGATAGGAAATATACATATAATATGTATAATATTAAACAAAAAAGTGATGAGCATGATAAAGAAATGCATGATATGTATGCTATGCAGATATGCATGATAGATAAGATATGCACTATAATTAGTTACACTTTAGAATAAGTATGCATATTACTAAATGCATGCAAATGTCTTAGAATAATATATGTTATGAAAAATAAAATAGTTTATATATGAATGCTTGTATGTGCATGTTTAGAGTTCACCGCCTAATGGTACAGACAGAGGACACCACTGTACTCATGCGTGTAGAAGTCTTTCTACCATCTCAGGTGATTGTGTTATTTAGATCATTAATCGCTATGCGGACGGGATAATATCGACTAGGGGCGAGTTGACAGAACTTACCACTCGTGAAAATTATGATGTTTAGATCGTTAATCGCTGTGCCGACGAGATAATATCGGCCAGGGTAGGTAAGAGTTTTTTCCATCTCATTTAATTGTGATGTTTAGATCGCTAACCATTGTATCAACATGATAATATAAGTCAGGGGTGCGTTAGGCTTTAGTGATGATGATCCTCAGAAAGCCAGATGTGTGTGTAAATAATAAAAAGTAAAAATAATGTTAGTGCATATAGAAGTTTAGAATATTTTTTTATTGAGTAAAAGATCATTGATATATGCATTAGTACATTAAAAAATTTCTTATAAAAATATGAAATATAAGCATATTCCAAGATTTCTTTTATATATAAAGATTAGCATGCATATTAAATTCTTTTCATTAGATTGTAGTTTATAAGTGTGATTATTCATGAGTTATCTTTAGATAACACATTATGTTATTTAAATATTTTTTTTAGTTTTAAGCTTTGAACATGATGAATAGAAGAGAAACAAATGTATATAAATGTGATAGCATCAAACGGAAATGTACAAATTTCAACGTGTTAATTAAATTGCTTTCTTTAGTAACTCTTCCACGAATATTTAAATATTAAATTGTTAGTGATGGAAATAAAATATCAGAGAATTAATTCCATCGTCTGACTGTTCATTTATTTTTGTTAATTCCAAGCCTTGGACCAGGTCGTGACAGTATCAAAGCAAAATTTTAAAATAAATAACATGAATCTTAATAAAAGTGCCAATATGATGATTGACTATAGTTATAATTAATAGAAATTAAAAATTTAAATTGAGTAATTAAATTAAATTGTTGTTATTTCATAATTATGGATGATGTAGATGAAGATGTTAAAAATAGTTATGTAGAATTTGATGCACCCCAGAATGTCACAGTCAGTGCTGGTACATTTTCTGATATGATTAATGATGTTACTTAATTGATTAGGAATTCTCAATCTCAAGTTAATAGCGGTGGAGGAGAACCAATAGATAAGTAGTTGAAGCTTTTTTAGGATGTGAGGCCTTTATTTTTGGAGCTGGAGGGCCAATGTAAGCTGAAAACTAGATACTGAGAGTGGAGAAGATTATTTATGTGTTTTTATGTCCATCAGAGAAGAGAGTCCCCCTGACCACTTTGCTCTTGAAAGGAAACATAAAAATGGTGGAAATGACAGATGCAGGAGAAGTATAGAGGCAAAATTGCCACTTGATGAGTGGTACGAGTTCGTGAGAACTTTCAGATATTTTTTTGTACCATTGCAACCAAGAGACAGATATAATTTAAATTCATTAGGTTAGTGTAGGGAGATCGATTAGTTATGTAATACAAAGTGGAGTTCACTATGCCATCGAGATATGCACTGTAGATTGTTCCAAATGCGGAGGAGAAATGCAACAAATTTTTTTTCTGGACTGAAAGATTTCTATTAGGCAGCTGCTAGTGCCACTTGGGATTGAAGACTATTCATTACTATTGGAGAAGGTAGGTGGGTGGAGATTGATTTCCAACAAACTCAAAAGCATAGAGATTCGAACAAGAGAAAAAGTTTGAAATAAGTAGCACCAACAATTCATTCAGGAGAAGGAGAGTCTAATGAGAAGAAGATAAAGTCATATATTACTGGAGTTATTAGCTAGGCTGGCATTAACACTTTAAAGCCTTGGGTTAAGTGTGGGAATCAGCATCATGGTGAATGTTTATTTGATTTGAAGATGTGTTATTTATTCAGACATGTTGGAAAACAGAGGAGAAATTGCTTTAGTTCTGCTAAGATATCACATCAAATGTTAACTCAGGAGGGACTCGTCTTGGAGAAATTTTCAAGAAGGATCTACTTTTACAACTGGTCAACAGAGAATAACAGAAGGTGGAGCTGTGAATTGTAAAGAGCAACTAAGGCAAAACATTTGCCCAAGAGTTTGCTCTTTAACTCATCAGGAACCAAAAAATCATGTTGCCACTGATACCGATTCATAGTGTTTGATATATTTTAGTTATTATCTGACAAGAATCAGACTTTTGTAATCACTTTATGTTTTATCTTTAATATATATATATATATATATATATATATATTAAAAAATGGCGCCGTCGTCGTCCCCGGTCGAGTCCCTGGTCGCAGCGTAGCCTAGTCGTGTTTTCCTCCACGGGCTTGTTGAGGGCTGCGGCACTTCAGCGGTTCGCAAATTATCACTTCTACAGTAGCCTTTCTCTGCGTTGTTCGAAACTGAGAAGGAAACAGAGGAATTCGCAAGCTTGACAGTGTGCAAGCTTGACAGTTCTCCGCCTCTGGTTTTCTGAGCCGCCTTATGGCAGCGACCCTTTCTGTCCCCGTTAATGTGCAGAGTTACGCACAACGGGCTAAATCTACTTTTGCCGGAGTGGTAAGCAGGGTCATCACCGGTCACAAAAAAGTTCCCGATCATCTTTTCTTTCCACAATCCTTTCATGATGCGGCAGTAGGTAAAATAGAGCAACATTTTATTAGGCCGATAGGTGTAAAGGATGGGAAGCCTGCTGTTATCTTCACTATCCAGGAAATGAAGGCTCTCTCTGAGGATGTGAAGTTCACCCTAATTGGGAAATTTCAATTTGGTCATCCCAAGGTGGATTTGGTTAGAAAGTTCTTTGAGGATTTGAAGCTCATTGGAGGATGGAGGTTGGGAGTTTTGGATGACAGACATCTACTTATTATAATACAAAAGGAAGAAGACTATGCTAGAATCTTTGCCCAACAATCTGTCTTGGTTACTGATACCTATATGAAGATTATCAAATGAACTCCTGATTTTGACCCATCTAAGGAACCTCCTGTCGTTCCTATGTGGTTCAAGCTTCCGGGACTCCCCTTTCATTTGTACCAACGAAAAGCTTTATATAACATCAGTCAAGCTCTTGGTACTCCTCTCAGAGTTGATTCACCTAATTATGATATGGTCTCGTCTGATGGTTCCAGGGTTCAGGTGGAGAGGAATTTTACCCTCTCATATGTGGATCAAATTTGGATCATGGATGGTGCAGATGGGTTTTGACAGGAGGCGGTGGTAGATGATAGACCTCTTTTTTGCCAGCATTGCAAAATGTTCGGGCACATTAGGGACACTTGCTACAGGCTGCATCCCCGCTCAAGGAAAAGGGCTTCTGGGTCTTCTTTAGCCGCTCGTCGAGATTCTTCAACAAAGTGCCGATGCTACTCGTTTCAAAAGGGGAACGAGGGTAAGCATCCGAGGCTGACAAGGCTGTCGGGGAGACTCCTCAGCAGACTGCACAAGTTGCCACCTCGGTGGTTAGCACCATGGTTGCTGAACAAGATGGATGGGTGACCCTTTCTCCTGTGGTGCAAACCGCCCAGGTGGCTACCATTGTTGTCGATTCTAACCGATACACAAAAAAATTTAGCAGAAAAAGAGGAAACCTCCAACCTACTGCTGCACCCACCAGTATGTTTCAGCAGACTCTGACAACTGAAGAGGAAGATGCTGAAGAAGAAGTAGAAGTAGATGAAGAAGAAGAAGATGAAGAGGATTGACAGGTTTACACTTCTCGACGGAAGAAGAAGCCTGGGGATACTCTACTTGTTGATCATACCTTGATCACTCATGGCAATGGAGCAGCAATTAAGAGTTTACTTTATGGATCTCCTAGAAACAGAGCAAGAGCAGCACGTTCTCGTTCTTAGTCATTGTTATTGTTATTTATGTACTGACCTTTCGTTTCCATTTTGTTAGCGTTGCTTCATGTTTTGGGCCCCTCCGCAAGCTCATGTAACCGTTTTTTATTTCAATAAAATTGGCCCTTGGGCTTTTCCAATATATAGATATATATTAAAAAAAAATAAATTCATTGATAAAATTTAGTAAGTGAGTTTTATCAATTTAGTAAGTGGGTGTAAAACCCACTCACAAGTTGTAGTACACACACAAAAAAGGCAAGTACAAAGTATACCCAAAAAAAAGAAAAAAAAGAAAAAAATAACACCAAAAAAGCTTCAAAATAACCATAAATGTGCTGAAATGACATTTAGGGATGTATGCGAGGAAATGATCTTGCGTGGAGCGAGGATTCTGCAAATTGTCGCCGCAATACTACCAGTCGATACCCAAATAACTCCTAATTACAACGTCGAACAACTGTGCTAAAGCTTAAATCTGGGTGTGATTTGTGAGTAAGGTTTGGGGGGGGGGTTAATCCTATTCATTAAGGATTAGACCTTTTCTCCTCCTCTTGATTCTAGGGAGGGAGTCCAACAAACACCTTGTATATGGGTCTTCATCTGAGATAGCCAATGTGTCATCTTGTATACGCCTGAGTTCATGCTTTTCTTTGTTCCTCTTATATGTTTGAACCTATCAATCTTCAACTGTTGAACTTCCCCTCTGGTCAAAGGCAAATCCAATGATTGTTGAATAGGTGCAAACTGTTGCCCATCATTGGCTTGACACTACAAGAATAGAGTGTCCTCCTGATCATCTAAAATGTGTTGGTCCATAGATTGTTGATTGATTACAAGTTGCACATTTTGAGCTTGACACTCCTCCAAGATTGGATTGACAACAACATAAGTATTCATAAATTCCGAAGTAATATAAGTATCATTTTCTGCATAACTAGAGGACATACTTCAGCAGTGTGTGGAGGCTGAAGAGTTGAATGATTTCCCGCTGGGGAAATTGAACTTACAACAATGTCAACGGGTGGACTAGGTGGTACAGTTGCCACAATGTTATTGGGATCAGAGATGTCCTTATGATGATTAATAGTATCACTAACTTTGAGAAGGGAAGGGTTCTCAACAGATACACTTGGGGCCAGGTTAGGAGAGGGGGGGGGTGGGATCTTTGGAGGAGCACTGTGCGATTGTGGCTTTAGATGGGGGTGTAGTGGTATAGTGAGAAGTGGAATGACCAAACATACGATAGTTAGAGCAATACATAGGAAAAACACTTAATAACAATCCTTTGCCAATATCCTTGATATTGTAAGCCTAGCCAAATTACCTCATGAGCGTTTAAAGTGATGTTCATTTCAACAAGCACTCTGGCTTCTGAAGGACAGGAAATATTTAAAGTGGGAATGTCCGTTTGAGTGGCTTACCATTGGCAGTGGCAATAGAGTACAACACTTATTGGTTAAAATGATGGAATTTCGGACCATGGAGTCAAATCCAGACTGGAATGGTTGGTGATTCTGTTTATGGGTCAAAATCCACAGTCCATTTCAAAATTTTCATCGCTCTGTTATCAATTCGCATTAGTCTTCTAGCAATTAAGCGTGTGCAATCCTCTTCATTGTTAAGTTGAATAAGGATGTGACGCCCATCTAAAAGTCTAATTTTCCACTCCCCAACAAGGTTCATAAGCTTAGATCCCTTACGAATAAGCTTTAGTTTAGGATGACCATAAATGAATCTTCCGATCAAATTCAGGCGACAAGAGGAAGCAAGCATATTACATTCAAGCCAACGAAAAAGATGATTGGATTTTCATTCTTCCTACTAGCTTTCTTGATAAAGCAGAATTCGTCACCATCTGACACAACAAACGAAGGCAGAAACATACACGATTTAAGAGTGCCTGTGGTGTGAACACCCGCAAGGGCAGCAGTATAAATTCGGTCCGAATCCATCACCGGTAGAAGCAGGAGACGAGGTTTTGTCAAAAAATGAAGACGTTGACGTCTTCGCGTAGATCAAGCGAGAAGCAGGGGCTCGACAAGGTGATGAATCTGATTTGACGCGATCCGGTACCCACTTATTCGAGTACGACAAGGCGATGAACCTGCTACGACGCAATCCCTTTTCCTTCTTCGAGGACGAGGCAGCAAATCTGCTTTGACGCGAACCCCTGCCCTTCTTCGAGTACTACGAGGCAACGAACAAGCTACGATCTTGTTCCGACGTAAAGATAATGAGGGTTACTCGAGTGGCCATGGAGTTACGACTAGAGTAAACCATGTGTAAATATATGTTTTTTCAGGATTGTTGAGGAGTGAAGCTTCTTCCTCCTCAGCTAGAGCTGATTATTGGTCTCACTTTTACCCTTTTCAGGGTGATCTCATGGTATTTTGGTTATTGTTTTTCTCTTTGGGTATACTTAATGGTTGGTATATGTATACTTTTTGCTTTTTATATATATATTTTTTTGTTTAAAGGAGCAAACAATACTCCTTACATGTTAATCTAAAATGGAGTTACAAAGATGCTGTCCCATAGGGACCAGAACATAACCCAGTACAACTCCACACCAAAAAGCAAAAAGTATACATATACCAACCATTAAGTATACCCAAAGAGAAAAACAATAACCAAAATACCATGAGATCACCCTGAAAAGGGTAAAAGTGAGACCAATAACCAGCTCTGGCTGAGGAGGAAGAAGCTTCACTCCTCAACAATCCTGAAATGAGGGGCCTGGATATATATATATATATATATATATATAGTAGTTGATGAGGAGTTCATGAATTTCAGTGACGGAGTATTATGAGGCGTTATTCTAATAAGCGGTTTAAGAAACTAGGTATAGTTTTTGACGCACTAAAATGTACTTCAAATTTTGTATCCCTTATATTTTAACCGAATTAATTTTATAAAGTTCTACACATCAAATCAATCAATTCAATATAAAATCTTATATATAAATTATGAATAATTGGAAGATATAAAGAATTGGAAGTCATAAGTATTATTAATTTAATTAATCTTAATTATTCCTTAATCTCTCGTGTCTTACTGTTCTCAACCGACTTCCACGCGATATTTAGCGTTGGTTTCGGTTGAAGGGCTGGTGTCCTTTCTAAATCTTTTGACTTTCTTCCCTACCCTCTTCCTTTTCTCGATTACGCTCGACAGAAGACTCCCGCGAGAAGGTTACGATCGTGACACTGTAGCACAGGCATGATTGTAGCACAGCCGTGACCCGCAGAGTGCTGCAACTAATTGAGATATTACTTTTCTTGTTCACACTTTTATTTTGAGATTTGCTATGAATCGTGCATCTTTTCCTTTTCCAATCGCCGTAGCAGAAACGATACTACGTCGAAAGCGACAAAAATGATTTTTCTTCCATATGGATCTTAAGAGAGAAATCGACGAAGATAGGAAAGGACTGAAGTGATAAAAGAAGAGAAGAAGATTTGACGGTTTTGGTAAGGTTGGGTTGTGCCATGAAACCCGTTTGAGATATTTTGTCAAATTTATATTGTGTTGGGTTAAATCAGTTTGAGTTAAGATATTCTAAAATCCTAAGATATTTATAGATTTCAGGTTGTTTACCCGAGAAGGCGAGTTCGAGATGAGTGTGTGGAAACTTGCCTCTGTCAAACCATAGATTAATACTATGTTAACTTAAGAAGAATAATTTTATTAACTGAAACTTGATTGAATTTTAATGTTTGATATGATGTTCTATAGGTTATTAATATCAATATAAAGGTTATCACAACGTCGAGACAGTTATCGAAACTTAATAATCTAACGTGGTAACTGAGATTAGTAATTATATTTTTGAATTTCAGTAGTTTTTTAATTTTAAAATGTATAGTTGAATTCATGTATGCTCTAACTCAGTTAAATTCTTTTTATTATTAGATATGAAAGTTACACATATGATGCATATTATCAATGAAATGCATGATAAGCATGATAAGAAAGATGTGCATGATATAAAAGATATACATGATATGCATGCTATGAAAACATGGTGATAGGAAGGATATGCATGATAAATAGTTGTACCTTAGAGTAAGTATTAATGTTAATAGATGCATGAATATTTCTTAGTATAATATATAACATGAAGAATGAAAAAGCTTATATAGGAATGCTTGTGTGTGGATGTTCAGAGAAGTTCACTCCCGATGGTACAGGCAGGGGATGCCAATGTACCCTCGTGCTTACAGGTTTTTCTATTAGCCTAGACAATTGTGATTGTTAGATCACTAATCGCTGTGCTGACTGCATAATATTGGGCAATAGCGAGTAGATTGAGCTCTCAACCTCAGATAATTGTTATGTTTAAATAACTAATCGCTATGCCTCGGCGAGGGGCATGTAAAAACCTTTCCATCACAAACAATTGTAGTGTTTAAATTACTAACCGCTGTCCCGACACAATAATATCTGGTAGGGGTATGTTAGGTTTTATTGACTGTGATCCTCAAACAGACATATGTGAATTTAAAAACTATAAACTAAAAATAAAGTTAAAGTTAATGCATATATAAGTTTAGAATATTTTTTTATTCAGTAAAAGGTCTTTGGTACATGCATTAATATAATCAAAGATTTCTTATAGAGATATGAAATATTAGCATGCTCCATGATTTGATATTGAGATATGAAAGATCAACATGCATATTGATTTCTTTTTCTTCGGTTACTATAGTTTAGTGGTATGATTACTCTTGGGTTATCTTTAGATAATTCGTTATGTTGTCCAAATATTTTTTTAGGTTTTAAGCTTTTAAACAAGACGGATAGAAGACGAGCAAATATATATACAAGGCGAGAACAATAAACAAATAATTATAAATTTCTTGTTAATTAAATTGCTTTTTCAAGTTGCTCTTTCATTAATATTTGAATATTAAATTGTTAGTGGTAAAAATAAAATTGCATATAATTGATTTTCACCTCCCGACCGTCAGTTTCCGTCCTGTTTAATTCTAAGCCATGGGTCGGGTCGTGACACCCATTATATTCCCTCTTCTTCATTTCTCCCCAACCCTTCCACAACTTGTGAAATGTACTTACTTGAGAGCAGGTTTGATAGTCTTGTGGTTGTTCTCATAAAGCTACAACAACAAGGAAGATATGCATTGCCTTAATTCATGGCAAACATTATAATATAAATGTAAGAAAGGAATGGAATGTCAACAATATTGTAAAAGAGGGTTTCTTGTTCAAAACTTTCTTCTTGGAGCCTCAAATCTTCGCTTGCGGCTCCCTGCAGGTTGCGCGACTGCACCTACTACAATTCCGCTATTGCAGGACATCCCGGTGTGCAAACTCGAAGTAATGGGAGAGAAAAAATGATAGGAATGAGGCATTTATTTAAGATCCACTTAATTCCCCAGATCTTTGATCCATCAGACTGATGCATGCGCAGTGGAGTGACGGCTGGAAGCAATGAATGGGATTAAGGTAAGAGATTGGGATTAATTAAGGTATTTATTAAGCTTCAAACTTCAAACTTCCATATCTTCGCATTTGCTTATAATTCATACAAGGTCTATTTTATCAAATTGATCAAATTGACATTTAAAATTTTATAAAATTGACTCGATTGAATTCTCAGAAATGTGAAATTTGGAGTATATTTATAATTGTTAGATTGTTTACCTGTTTTCTTAAAATTGGGTGTTACGGCTCTCCTCTCCTTAAAAAAAAATCATTTTCGAAATTATTTTTACTTGAACAAAATAGGATTTTTTTTTGGTATTTCTTCTATTTTTTCTTATGTAGCTTCTTTCTCAGACTTGTGCTTTCATTTTATCTTAACAAAAAGAATTTATCTGTTCAACTTCTTAATATTAATTTCAAATATTTTCTCAGACTTTTCAATATAGCTTAAATCTTTCTACGCGTAAATGTCTTTTTGTGAAATCCTCTAATCTAAATTTGAAGCCCATTTCCTCAGTATCGAAATATGAAACACATCATGTATATCTGACATATCTGCAGGTAAAGCTAGCTTATAAGCAACTAACTAAACCAATTCTTTCTATGATTTTAATGGGACAGATATGGTTATCCCTTTCATTGAACTGACATTTAGAAACACAATCGCCAACCTCAAATTCCACTGCTCTTTGCTTTAGGTTATAATATTTTTGTTGTCGATCCTGAGCGATTTTCAAATTATCTCTGATTAATTTGATTTTCTCTGTGGCTTCATCAACCAACTCAACACTCAACACTCAACATTTGGCGTTCGCTCACTTCAACCCAACTTAGTGGAGTTTTGTATTTTCTGCTATAAAGTGCTTCATAGGGATCCATTTTGGTACTAGATTGATAACTTTTATTATAGACAAATTCAATCGTCGGACTATGACCTTCCTAACTGGTTCCAAAGTCGAGAACAAAAAGCTCAACAAATCCTCCAACATATGTATTGTTCCTTCTAATTGTCTATTGGTTTGTGGATGAAATATTGTGCTAATATATAAATGCGTGCCCAACTGAGTGTCTTTTAAGAATCTGGACCTGAATCTTTTATTTCTGTTAGAAATAAAAATTTTTGGAACACCATGCAATCCGATAATTTTTTTTACATATAATTTAGCAAACTTTTCAACTGAATCTATCTGCCGAATTGATAAGAAATGAGCTGATTTGGTTAGTATTTTAATAATGAACCAAATACATTTGTGACCTTGGATCTATCACGACCCGGCTCGGGGTTTGGGAATTAACCAGGATGGGAGCGGATGGTCAGGCGATGGAAATTAATTATGTTATTATATTTATATTACTAATAATTTATATATTCAAAAATTCTTGAAAGAGCAACTTAAGAAAAATTTAATTGAGTAGAAATTTGTACCTTTTCGGTTGCTAATCTCGTCTTTTGTACACACTCTTTTTCTATTCATCTTGTTCAAAAGCTTAAAACCTAAAAAAATATTAAAACAATATAATGAGTTATCTAAATATAACACTAGAGTAATCATACATCTAAATCAGAGTAACCTAAAGAAAAAAAATCAATATGCATACTTTTCTTTCATCTATATAAGTCTTCTTGTAATATGCTAACCTTTCATATTTCTGTAGGAGATATTTGAATATGCTAATACGTGTATCAATAACCTTTACTTAATGAAAAAATTCTAGACTTCTATATGTATTTATTTTAACTTCATTTTTTCTTTATACTTGTTACATACATCTTTCTACTTGAGGATCTCCGTCAACAAAATCAAACCCATCTCTGATCGATATTATCCCATCGACACAATAGTTGTCGATTTAAACATCACAATTTCAAGATTGGAAAGACATTTACTATCCCTGATCGATATTATATTTTCGACACAACGGTTAGCGATTTATACATCTCAATTTTCTTGGGTGGTAAGCTTTGTATACTCGTTTCTGGCAAATATTCTTCCGATGACACAACGATTAGCGATCTAAACTTCAAAATTATCTGTTGTGGTAGAAAAACTACATGCGCGGGTACACTGACATCCCCTGCTTGTACCATCATGTGATGAACTTCTTTAAACATGCACATACAATCATTCATATATAAATTATTTCATTTTTCATAACATACATTATTTTGAGACATTTTAATATATATACTAACAAACATACTTACTCTATTGTGCAACTACTCATCATACATATCATGTGTATCTCTCATATCATACATATATCTTATCTTATGTATATCTCTTACATCATACATATCTTTTGTCATTTGTATCTCTTATCTCATGCATATTTCTTATATCATGCATATCTTTCATGTCATTTGTATCTTTTATCTTATGCATATTTCTTATAGCATGCACATCTTTTCTTATTGTGCTCACATGCATATCTATCCTGTTTAACAATTTTGAAAGATCTAACTAAACTAGATCATAAATGGAGTCAAACATATATTTTGAAATGAAAAATATTACTAAAATTTAGAACTAATTATTCACCTCAGTTTTCATGTTAGGTTCTTTATTTTCGGTAACTAGCTTCCACATCTTAATCAAATTATTATTCTTAAGTTTGCATATGATTAATTGTCTTAATTTTTGTGGAGTTGCCCTACGGCTAGTTTCCACATGCTTGCCTCGAACTTACCGCCTCTGGTAGAAAACTTAGAATTTTTAAATATTTAAGAATTTCATAATATAGTGGCTTAGAAAGTGATTTAGCCCAAAACATAACTTATTAGCCTAAATGTACCTTAAACAACTTTTACGACAACCTATCTTTCAAAACTGTCAAATCTTCTTCTCTTTTCTTCTTATGGCCTTAACCCTTCTCCTATTTTCGTTGATATCTCGTTAATGAACATTACGAAAATTCACAAATCAAGTTCATCACTTCGACACAACATCATCTCCGCTTCGGCGATCGGAAATGAAAAAGGCATGATTCGTGGCAAATATCAAAATGGAAGTGTGTGGAAGGAAAGAAATATCTCAAATAGCATGAATGAGAGTTTTGTACCATTGGAATTCATCCCCAAGCATGAAAAGAGAGCTGCGGCTCTCAAAGGGTCACTTTTAGATCGCGATTCTGCTATAGTATAGAATCACGCAGCTTTGGAGAGGAGAAGAAATTGGAAGAGGCCTCTCATTTAGACGAAATCGAGAGAGGTGGGGTAGGAATTCAAAGATTCTAGAGAGAAACCCCCCAGTCAACGCCAACGAAAGGTAAATATCGCGGGGGTAGGTCGGTTGGGGAACAGTAACGCGGAATGAGGGAGGGATGATTTAGGGTTAGCATGTTTAATTCAATTTATAGCTTTCGATTTCTATATCTTTCAATCTATTCATAATTTACATATTGTGTTTTATGTCGATTTGATCTTTTTAACGTATAGAATTTTATAAAATTGATTTTGTTGAAATCAGAGGGATGTGAAATTTGAGGTACATTTTAAACTTTTCAAAGTTTTTACCTCTTTAAGTTGGTTATTATAAGATCTAGGAAAAATTCATAACAATTTCCTTCTATTCCTATTTAGGTATAGACAATGATTGCAATAATTTGTTGGGTCTTTGATGCTCGACCTTTACAATCTAACAAACCTGATATTTTTGGCACATTCCGCAACATCCTTTATCATACATGGTCATCAAAATATCAATTTCAAATCCTTGTACATTTTAATGTTGTCTGATGAATATGTAGTATGAATGTTTAGCTTCATGTAGGAGTTCCTGTTTCAAATCAAAATCAGTATGTGCCCATACCTGCTTCTCGTTTCTGATAATATCATCTTCATCAATAGTCGTATCCGACCTCATTCCTAATTGAAGTTGTTTCAGGATTTTCTGATATTCATTGTTAACTCTCTTAGTGCCTTGATTCTATTTATCATAATTGGTTGCTTGATCAACTGATATAATACACACTTTCTCTTGGTCTTCTCACTTCCAACTACGAGGCATCTATTTTTTAATCAATTACAACTCTTGATTAATGATCCAACTTGCACTATATGTGGATTTAATTATCAAAAACTATATTTTCTCGGTCAGGAGAATATTATATAACCAGGTTGTAGTCCTTTATAAGCTCTAGTCATCTTCTCTGTCTTAGGATCTAAAATGATGCAAAGAACTCAAAGCATCTACAATTATAACTACATAAGCACGAACTGGAACAATGCCAAGAACTCCACCCAGGAAGCTTGTCGATCTTTCTGTTTGTTTTGGCCATTCAAGTACCTCAACACCTCATGATCCATAAACAAAGCGAACTCGCTCGTCTGTAGGTAGTAACTCCAGTGACTAAGAGATTTCGCGATTACATAGAACTCTCTGTCGTATAATGAATATTTCCTCCCAGGCTCATTCAAGTCTCACTAAACAATGCTATGGGGTGGCCTCTCTAGCTCAACACTGCTCCGATCCCATGGAGGTGCACACTCCACCTCAAACAGCTGGCTGAAGTTCGGTAATGCTAGTGTTGGTTCTTGAGTCATATTCTCTTTAAGAGTATCTAAACTGGATTGAGCTGCATTTGTCTACTAAAATTTCGTTTTTAAGAGTTCTGTTAAGGGAGTCGTGATGGTGCTCAAGCTTCTAATGAATCTCCTATAGAATGATGTTAGCCCCAAGAAAATCATCTTAACACGGTAAAGGACTGTAGGGGCATCCAACTCACGATGACCTCGATCTTTCGTGAGTTGAAGTTCGTCCTCCTTATCCTTCTATTTATTTTTCTAACTCTCTCAATGCCCTGCTCGATGAAGGAAACAACTCGGCTCGTGGGCGGTTGAAGACTATGTGATCATAGCCGTGACATCTAAAACATCTCCTTGAAGGTAATGTACTAGGAAGATTACTCTTCTCGGGCTTCTTTCCACTTAGATTTGTCTTTTCACCTCAGTGTCGGCTCTTCATAACTCCTCCAGCTGTACCATTATTGGTAGCAGCAGGTGTTGTGGTTGTTTAAATGGGGGCAGCTGTCTGTTTTGTTTCTACTGTTTCTCTATCTTCAAGGCTAAGGTTTGGACATCTCCCAGTGATCAATAGGGCTGTAGTTGCATAATTTTACTGATTGCTAGCTTCAGGTCTCCCAAATATCTGACTATAGTATCTTTCTCTACTCGACCAACTCGCATTTAATTTGAAGCTGGTCAAACTATTTCGTGAACTCTTTTACTGATAGGTCTTTCTGTTTTAGGTGATGGAGCCTCAGAAACATATCTTGATGGTAGTGAGGAGGTAAGTATTTCTTCTGCATCTCCTTCCTCATCTTGTCCCATCTAATAATTTTCTTACTTCTCGCCTTTTTTGCATAAGTAATTTTCTCACCACAAGGAAGTACTCTTTTTCATTTAATGGTCATGAGCTTCACCCTTTGGTCTTCTGCACTTTTTTGTACTCGAAGATTCTCTCAACCGACTACAACCATTCTATGAAACCATATGGATCTATTGCTCATTTGAACTCTGATAAATCCACATTCACTTTGAAATTTTTATCCTATACATGTCACCTCTTCTCTTCATCTTCTTTGGTAATGAATCCCGAAGCTTTTTGGCCTGTCCTCATTATTGAAGTTCTCCCTATGGAAGTTGTTCTCATTCTTATCTATTTCTCCTCTTCGACTTGTATTACAATCAAGGATAATTTTTTACTTGGGTCCCGTCCTCAATCTTTGTAAGCCTCTGCTGAAGTCGACAGATTTCTCACATTATCTCATCCCGGGTAATTTCCAACATGTGTCTCCTTGTTGATATGGTTAGGTTTTCGATGTGGGAGAGGGAATGTGAATGGAAACAAAAATGATTTTTTGGGGTGTGGGAAAGGCGGGTTTGGGTTATGATGGATGTTAAAAACTCTGAGATAAGACTAGGGTTAGGTTAGTTTTGATAGCAAATGAGACTGGATTTAATCCAAAGTCCAATAAGGGAAGAAAATATTATAATGCAAAACCAACAATGATTACAATCAATGTTATAACGCAAAACCAACAATGATTATAATCAATGACACTTGAAATAGGAATAACGTGACACAAACAAAAAAACCTCTCTAGTTTGAGGTGGGAAGGTGGAGGTGGCTAGGGAAGTAAGGGTTGTAGGGCTATCTGGCGGTGGGAAGCTAAGCAACGGTGAGGGGTGCTGGGAAGGGCGACAATAGGTTGAGGGTGGTACATAAGTGGCAGCAACAAGCGTAGAGGGTGTTGGAAGGGGTGGCGACTACAAGGAAGGTGTAGGGAGGGAGAGAATAGATAAGATAGGTGTGGCGGTAGCAGTAAAGGTGTTGGGAGGGCGCGACAGCGGGTAGAAGAGGGAGAGGGAGGGTGACAACATGTAGGCAAGGCGAACAGGGTAGGAAATATGCAAAGATAATCCTCACCTTGGAGCAAGGTATAGTTGGAGCACCACCTCTCATCAGGTACAACCTTAGCAAAGGAAGAGATACTACTTTGGAGCACCAATTCAGCCTTTCTAAATTTATTTTAGATTTGTTATTGCATTAAATTTGTGCTTAATCATATGAGATTTTTACAATCCCAACATGATAAAAAGGATGAATTTACAAGAGTGGGATTAACCTCTATTTAGACATTAGATTTCTTTTTTTTGATGTGACATGTTAAAAATTTTAAATTTTCTCACAATGAAAAATCTGATTTATGCTAATTATTTCTCTATTTTTAGGAAAGAGTACCACAACAGCAATGCTCTCGTATGTTCTAAATGCTATGGGGGATGATATTGTTGCAGTTATTGGAGCTAATGTTCCACAAGTATGCTCTTCGTACCTACTATAAGCTTGTACTCCATTTTTCATTTCCCCTTCTAACATTTTGTGAGATTGTGATGATTTCTCATTTATGAATTCGCTTTTGTAATGTCTAGATAAAATGATATCAGGCATACCAATAATTTTAGCATCATTGCCATATTTTGAAATAATACACAAGTGTGATTATGATATATGATTATGTTAAGAGTAAAAGCTCAAAATATTCCCTCGATTATTAAGAAGTGTATTATTTAGTTCAAGAGTTTTAGAATGGTCATAAATCATATTTTTCGTTAAATTTAACAGTGGCATATATGAATTGAAGGCTATTTTTTTCTTTTTTGTAATTTTTCAAAGTTTATTTGGTTTGTATATAAATCTCTTTTTTATTTATTGATGAAAATTATAATTTTTAATTTACATTAATAATTCTCTGCAACTATATATATATATATATTGGGAAAAAGAGCTGCACGTGGTTCCTTACGCTTTAATGTCAAAAAGGGGAGTTACAATTTGGGAGGGATAGAGGATCCCCACTAAAAAGAAAAAAAAGACATATATGGCCTTAGGGGTTCCTCGCTTCGCATTACAACGCATGCAAAAAAGGTATAAATACATATGAAACCCGTAACATCCAAAATGAAACTGTAAAGTATACTAGCTGACAACATCAAAGTAGGTAAGCCACCATAATTGGAGTACATTCATCTCATTAAGCCTTCAAAAATTTCCATGTAGTCAGGTGACAACTTTAAGGTGTGGATGTCCAGAAGATCTCCTTTGAGCAGGAAAGTGAGTGCTGCAGGGGCAGTGGATGAAATGTTCACAGTGAGTGAGTTCGTAGCAACTCTAGCCAACCAATTAGCAATCTTGTTCCCCTCCCTATAAATAAAAGAGTAACTTGGTCTGCAACTGGGAATCGAGAGAAATAATGTGCTTGTCTCCGTGAAGGTATGATGTCGGGCGTTGAATCGATGGAGTTTAACAGTGTGAGAAGGGCAGTAGAGTCAACTTCCACCCAAATGTTGTGCCAAGAGCATTTAATTGCAATTTGTAAATACCAGTGAACAACAATTAATTCAGCCTCCAAAAGATCGCTAGCAATGATGGGGGCACCAAAATGTAGCAGACAATGTCCAGAAGAGCTTCGGAACAATCCACCAATACCTTCCCCATGCTCAGAAAAGCTCCCATCAGTATTTATTTTGATAACATTAGGGGTAGGTGGTTTCCAATGTACCATGTAAACAAGGGGTTGTCTGTCCGTAAGTGAGCAATAGAGGATGTTGGGGAACTTCGTGTGATGAATCAATTTTGAAATAAAAGAGATGCAATTTCTACTAACCTTCTGGGAAGTGGGACAGTGGCCATGATGTTTAGCTTGGTTCCTAGCCATCCAGAGAAACCAAGAGACAATGAAAGGGTATGCTACTATAAGTTCTCTGCAACTATATATATATATATATATATATATATATTGCAAAAGAAGCCCTAAGGCCTATATTAATTTAAAAACGGTTACAAAGGCTTGAGGAGAAGGCCCACCGGAGCCCTTCCTCTTCGATACAATGTGATCAAAAGATCCAAAATATTGAACAATTACAAAAACAAAAGTCAAGAGCGAGAACGTGATACTCTCGCTCTGTTCCTTGGAGATCCATGGAGTAATCTCTTTAATGCTACTATATATATATATATATATATATATATATATATCTTATTTGAAAGGAAATCGATATTTCGCAGAGGCTCAAATATCGATTTCTCATGCCCATTCTAGCACTATGATGAGAGCCACGTCACGTGCCTATAATTCGAGAGCCCCCGCGCCATGGTGGGATCAAATGTAGTGACCCCGCCATCAACAGGCCAATGTATGTGGCACTACAAATATATATATATATATATATATATAAATATGTATATATATAATATACATCAATATTCTAAAATGTATTTGTATAAGAATATAAGTAGTTTGTCATCAATCACATAATTTTATTATCCACGTACTTGATGTTTTAAACATAAAATAAACTCTTTCATTAGTCTTTCAAGTTAATTTTAACTATTTTAAAACACATTCTCTAATAAATAATACTAAAATAAAATTTCAATTGAAATTAGTAATTTACATAATCTTAGATCGAGTGAGCACTTATTGCATAATTCTAGATTATTTAGAAAATTTTCATTTGAAAAAAGTGATGATTATTGTGAAGAGATTTATAAATGCAAATTTAAAGTTATAATTATAAGCGACAAATAATCACATAAATTTTGAATAACTACATAAAAATGCATAAATACCCTTCAATTCATGTAGACCACCATTAAATTTAACGGACAATATAATTTAGGACCAATATGGAGCAACTTTTAATAGCTTGGGAGTAAGAGCATTCTAAAACTCTGGAACTAAATTCAACACTTCTGAAATTTACTTTTTACATTTATACCACCCAAATAATTTATATCACATGAAATATACCATCACTTTAACTTTTAAAAGTGAAATACACCATTTCATACATAGGTAAAGTGGTATGTAAAAGTTGAAGTTTAGTTAGATATGTAAATACATAAGAATTGAGTGGTATGTATGTTAATCTTTTATTAATTATCGATAGAAATATTTTATTCAAAACAGTTGGTATTCCTTTTTCTCTAATAATGTACCACTCCATAAAATATAATATCATATTTATTAATGCAAACCAATTTGTCCTAGCGGTGGAAAACTTTGTCTTTTATTCAAGAGGTCCTAGGTTCAAGGCTTAGCTTATGTTGTGTGGGTGCGTTTACGTTTGTGTGGGAAAAAAATTAGCAAAGAACTCTTACTCTCTCAGCTATTTGTATGTGCTCAATTTAGTCTCTGGGTGTCATATTTCTCTAATTTAGTCCATTGGCTATAAAAAATTGATTTAGGATAGTCTCGCAAGGACTAAATAGGATCAATTTTGTATAGTCTAAATTAAGACTAATTTTGTATCATCATTTCTACAAGATGGACCATTTTTTGATAAATTGTGTGTATAACTAAGGGACCGAATTGGAGAAATGTGATACTTTGTGAAGAGGAGCAAATTTATACAAGAGGCGAGAACAATAAACAAATTCCAATTTTTACTTATTGATTTTTATTGCTTTCCTTAGTTGCTCTTTCATGTATGATTTGAAAAGTAAATGTTTATGATAGAAATAGAATAATTGAGAATTGATTTCACTGTCAAACCGTTTGTTCCCGTTCTAGTTAAACTCTAAGCTTCGGGCCGGGTCATGACACTTCAAGCTCTTGAATCAACCCTCAAATTAGTTTTCCATGTAAGAAAACCTTGCTTTTGTGGTGGAGAACCTCTCCTCCATCCCATATTTGATTTGAATCATGTCTTCCTCCAATTTATTCTCTAAATCATCTACTTTTTATACTATCATCACTCCAACATAGATTCAAGACTCCTTTATGCTGAAATCACATTGTTAGCTTCCCCAATAACCTGAATCCTCGCTGTACCGCAAGGTGTTTGAGCCGCAATCCCTCTCTAGCTTTTAGATCTCACAGTTCGTTCACTCACATTACAGTTAGGGCAAGCTGAACCATTGTGCTTCTTGGATAGATTAGATCTATCACGAGCCGTGACCCCAACTAGTTAAGTGTAACGCTTTTATATTGCTTAGATGGAGCAAGAGGGGGAGAAAGAAGGAAGTTTTGGGTCTCTGTAAGCATGATCCCATTGTTTGCCTACTCTATAAAATTTAGAAACTACGATCTCGTCATTTCCTTATCCGCAAGGAAAGATGAAAGTTTAGGGCCTTTGTAAGCCGTGATCCCATTCGTTGCCTTCTTTGTAAGCTCTAATCATGAAGTTGCAGGTCTTTGTATGCCAATCTTGACTACAACATCTTAGGCATGCCAATTCGTTGCTTTCTGTATGCACACCTATCCTGTCATCGACTTCTGTAGGCTCGATCGTGATTGTAGCATCACTTCTGTGTCATTAAGTTTAGTGGTTCAGTCATGAGGGTTTGTATGTTTCAATTGCTATCTCTTGTTAACATGTATGCTTCGATCCATATTTTTTTTTTCATAATTGAACGCTTTGATACCACTTGAAAGGTTTCAATATAGATTTTTCCATTGAAATTATGGCAAGCAAATATTTTTTTGCATGAATATCAAACAACTCAACAAAAATACATAAGATAAACACCTACAATTTGAGAGGTAGGTGATCTCTCCTAATTCCTACAAATTGAGAGGTTGGAAATCTCTCTTAAACCTTAAACCTAAGGATCACAATAATAACCTCTTGTATAGATAACCATAAACCTATCAGTGTCTAAATATACTAAGCAATAAAAAATAATTAAAGCCTAAGTGCACTTAGTCATACAAAAGACAAAATTATCCTTAGAGACAACAAAATTGCCCTTTAGCTGGGCACCAACGTTACTAAGCAACAAGCATGCTAGGATTACAAAGATGCACTCTCGAGTGAGTAGCTTATCAGAGTGAGTGCTGAAAACTTTAGCTGAGCAATCCTGATCGACGAATCTTTAAAATCCAATGTATATCTCTATTTTTCCCATACATGTTTCGCCTAGGTTATTATTATTATTATTATTTTTTGGCTATCTATGATCCTATCAGACATAGTTTTAAACATTTTAAACACACATTCTAGCATAAGGCATTTAAAATTTGGGGGATTTATATGCATGCCACAAAATTTTTAGGCATTAACATATTTAACATCTAAATCCTTTTGTCTTTGTCTATAAATATGAATTATGTGGCATGTATGCAAATCACCAAAAATGGGTGATTTACTCATATCTAACACTTAGATCTGTAAACTATCTGTCTCATGGGTTGTATTCATCTATTCCTCACTTTGCATATTTGTTGTCCTCTTTGCATAATTTACAATTGAACTCCCCACGCCCCCTTTTGGATTACCCTTCATTGGCATATTTTATCTCCCTTTGTTGTTGATGCTCTATTTAGCAGAAAACTACGGTATTATCTATCAGTTATTTAATCTGACGAGATTTGCTTGATTTTTTTGTTATAGTTCTTCCATTGCTTTTATTTGTCAGCATTTTGATATTGTTTCTTCTTTCAGCTTTCAGAAGGAAATATAATTCCTGGGAATGGTCCTAATTTTGTCCTGGAGGTATGATATTCCTTATACTACTGAATTGGCAACCATGTTTCCTTTGGTACTTCTGTGTCCAATATCCTTAGGTTTAATAGCTTTTATGTTATGATTTACCGTTCAAATTTCGCTTCTTTTATATGACATTCCATTATCCTTTTATGTATATATGTATTTCTCATTATTGTTTTAATTTTCTAAATTGGCATGCTGATTCTAGCACTCACTGGCAACAAAATTTGGTGGCTTCAACCTGCACACATTTCTAATATTTAACATTGAAGTCGTTAACTGATGTTTACTGTTGTTATCACACAGGCTGATGAATATGATTGTTGTTTTCTTGGATTGTCACCTTCTATTGCTGTTGTAACCAATGTGGAGTGGGAGCATGTTGATTTATTTGATGATGAGGTTTGTATCGAAGATCGATGACGAGCATCTATTTCGAACTATATTTATTAATTGCAGTTATTTAAATCAAACTTGAGAAGTATGCTTGCGAACTCTATTTTATTTTCAATTTTGATAGTTCATACCATGTTATCCTTTTTTGTTGTTTTATAAAACATCATGCATACTACTGTTTGTTGAAGGAAAAAGAAGAAAAATAAAATAAAATACCCGGGCAATGTTGAGTCTCCGTTCATTAAATTGAGTTTTTAAAACAATTTTCTCATTTCTTCTATTCGAAGTTCCCAGCATCCAGCACAGCCCATGTGCATTCTCTTCTTCTTTTTATATTATGCATGAGTTTTTTGCTTAACTTTAGCCACATTTTTTTTAATTTATTCAGTCCCCCTTCCTTAAAGATGTTTATTCAGTCACTTAACATAAAAACTCTCGGCCCCAATATGATATTGTTACGTTAGACTAATTTATTGTCATCTGATATTGTCCTCAACCATACCGCTCTAATGTAAAGTTCATTCACATTTAGGAGCATGTACGATCCATATTTAGGAAGTTTGTGCAACAAATCAAGAGTGGTGGGCATCTTATCTTGTGTGGGGATGGGTAAGGTCTTTTGTCATTTCAGACTCGGCTCTCCAATTTCTTAGCTATAGTTGGATTTTTACCATTATATATGTTCAGACTACAATTGTTTTTCTGTTTTTTTTATCGAAAGTATGTTGATAATAGTTTTTTTAATTCAGTACTTTTTTTGTTGCTAACTTAATTATTTACACATTGATTTTATTTTTTAAATGAGTATCTTTTTTTTTTTTTTGCTTTTTACTCAAGAAGTTAGTCAGGAACGTTATCATTGTCATCATTGCTAAATTTACCCAACCTACTTGGCTTATGCTTTTTCTGATCAAAATTAATAGCTTTTTTGAGGCACTTAAAATGTTCACAGACACATGCACGCACGCGCACACACACTCAGAGGGAGGGAGAGAGTGAGAGAGGGAGGGAGGAAGAGAGCGAGAGCTCGACATTATTTTATGCAATATGGATTTGCTCACATGATTCAACCTGGCAGTAACCACCTTCCAAAAGGCATTGCATGTTTTCTTGCTTCTCAAGATTCTTGATTAAAATTTCATAAAATCAATTTATGTTCAATTGCAATTATTTTAAATTTTTTTTGCAATTTAACACATTCTTTTCTCTCTTCTTTCTTTTTTATTTGGAACATGGTTTCTAATGGTTGCTTTTTTCAAGGCTGTATTATCAGATCATCTTGACTTATCTTACCGACGATTTTTTAAATCAATTTTGGAAGAGAATGAGTAAGTCCTATTGCTAAAGAACAATTGATAAAAAATTTATAAGAAATAGTTTCTTCCTTGATACTTCATTGCTTTTGTTCCTTCCCTTCCATTCATTTCAACAATGCATTTAGTCTACATCATGTCGAAGCTGGTTGTGTGTGCTCTTGCTTGCTTGAACAATTTCAATATGTTTTGCTCATTTGTTTGAAATGTAATTATTTTTTGTGTTTCTTGGTTCTACGTAAATACCTTTTTCTTGTGTGCTTGGATATTCTTATGATGCATTCTATTAATATTCCCACGTTGGAGTGGTGTCAAATGGTGGAGCCTAGTTTATACTCCTACTAAGAAATGTTTTATGTAAACTTAGAAAGTGTTTTATTAAGGATGTTTTGAAAAATTCATGCGCCTAATTTATGTCCTTTCTAAAAAATGCCTAATGTTGACTTAGAAAGTATTTCATTAAGGGTGTTTTAAAAGTTTTATTCCCTTACAAAGAAATAACGTGGCAATTACCTTTATAAGGAGAAGGGGGCATCATTTTATGACATTCTTAAGTGATTAGAGTTACAATTTTCTCTGTAAAAATGCCTTCATCATGAAGTCTGCAATAGTGACTAATTTATGTAAATTCTTGTGTTTTTTTTGTCTTTTTTTTTGGTGATTTGCATTTGTTGAATCCATACATATTTCATGACTTAGTTAAGAATAACGAAGTGATGAACGTATTGTTGTATATAATGTAACACCCAATTTTGACAATTTTAAGATAAATCTCAAATTTTGGATCCCTCAGACTTTGATCGAAGAAATTTTATAAAATTTTACACGTAAAATCGATCAATTTGATATATAGTACTAAGCATGAAAAGTAAACATATAAGAAGGTATAGAATGATGAAGTTATAAGTTTAATTAAGTTAATTAACCCTTAATTATTCTACCTGATATGGTTACTATTTTTAGGCGGCTCTCCCGCACTTTGTTATGCTTGTGTTAGAGGATTTTAAGGGTAAATATTAAGGTACATGCACATGATCGTCCGCCCGACTGAAGTTGATGTCGTTACGGGAAGGGTGTCGTCGAATGTAATTGTGGGGAGCAGTGATGGCAATCAGAAACCGTCCCTGTTTTGGAAACGTGTAGGAAGGCATATCGCGGAGTATAACCCATTTATTTTTTCAAATACCAAAAGTCATCTCAATGACACCACGTAAAAAGGTATGTCTTTATTGAATATTTCTTTTCTCCCTCGTGTTACGTTGCTTGCTCGCTCAAAATCCGTTATGTAATATCTTGTAATAAGATATGACTTGAGATACCATCTCTGCAATAGATATCTACGATCAACTAAGTAGTATTTGTCTGTTATGAATTGCATAATTAATATTGAGGTAAAAATTAATTATGACATTAGCTCTGTCTCAAGTGTACCTGCAGAAGAATCTGGGAGTTGTAAGTGACATTTCGGATCGCAGCTTTGAAAACTCTACAATAATGTGCACCGCTCTCCCAACCGACTATAACAAAAGTGTAACACATATTGAATCCGCAAACGGACATAACATTCTACGTTTGGCTCCCACAACGGCTGATGAATGCAACATTCCCATTATTTGGAACATGTGCGTTAACGTGTGTTTCTTCAATTGTTTCAATACAATCCTGGTAAGATAAGATTGATTTCTTAAAAATGTTTCTTTTTTTGAAATTGAATGTAATGAATTTGAGGCATTGTCTTAAATAACGACATGTATCAAATCTTTGTAGAGGTCCGTTCGAATGTATGATTAGTAGGTTTGATGAAATGTGAAAAAAAGCTCACAAGTGTCTTCAAGCCCACTGAGAAGTACCTGCAAATTGTTTTGGAGGAGTATTACAATGTTATCGCCAACATCTCTCGCGAAGTCGTCCTGGAAGATCCATGAAGTCCATGAGATCCATGTAGTTCCTTCAACAAATCAATGAATACTGCTTGTCTGATGCGGAACATATTGTTAAATCTTGTTGGGTGACTCACAAGCAACTCTTCAACTCATTTGTCCCCAACATATGAGAATATCATGCATGGAGGCCGATCAATGTACGAGTTGCAGTACTCGTAGATCAAGCATATAACAGATGCAATTCTCTTCTACATCTTTCAGTTGCATCATGTAGATCAGTATTGTGCAATCTAACACAGAAACATCAATGAATTAGCTACAACCATCTAAGCTTACGAACAAAAAAAATAATAATAAAGATGCACTGAATAAGGGAAGTTCCAAGTAGTTTAAATATCCAAATCATAATGAAAAAATAGAGAAATATAAATGTCCGAAGCGATTGTAAATTAAAAAGTCTCTAAAATGTTCATGCGATCATAAAAAAGTTGTAGATATACCACCCTGATGGGAATCAGGCATCTTCACGAAAAAATCTCTACTGATCGGATCCTCAAGAAACTCTATCGCAAATAGGTGCAGTGATTCATCCTCAAAAATTTACCTCGATCCATTCAGAATTTCCAAGGCCTGCTCGATAGAACTTGCATGAGGTGTGTAGGTTTCAATGCTGCAAGAAGACACCGGTTGTGATATCTTGCTTTAAAGAAAAGTAGTCCTAATTTTTTTTTATTCTCAAACCTCAGACGCTTAGAACGGGATGTGGACTGAAGTTCATGCTGCTCTGTGCTTGGGACTTCAGTGGAATCAATTGATCGCTGGGCTTCCAAGTCTCGTGGGTGCCACCAAACCCTGTCTCGTTGGGGTACATGCATACTTGCCCGTAACGACACCCTCGAACATTCGATCCAGCTTCTCTGCAAACTCAGACTCAACTCCACAAATTATAAATTCTTTGTAGTGGGCACTACCTACAAATTCATAAATGACACTTCAATTAAAAAAAAATTGAAATTGACCAAATTAAGGGAACATGTAAAAAATGCCTATGGCGAGTTTCTACCCACCAATCCTCGGGAGCATCAATGTTTTGCTTCACCGGCTCCCACCCCATGCCCGTTGATCTTCATTTTAATTCCTTTCAAAATTTTCAATCCTACTTGAGTTGATCTCATTTGTTCTTCAATTGCATTCTGCCATACTTTCTATTTATGCTTTCCTTTAATTTTTTGATAATATTTTGCCACCATTCATTGTTGAAATAGGTAGTAGATCTATTTCCCATATCGATCTCCTTAATACAAATTTCACAAAATATTATTTTTGTTTCTGTCTCAAAATACGGGCGTACCAGTCTCTTTGGTCTTATTAACAATTGTATTACTACAAAAGTTACATTAAAAAATAAAATTGTCACAAAACCCTCACCCCAAGCCACAACCAGTTGAGCATTTGCCAAAATCAGCGAAAAAACTACACAGAAAAAAATGCACTCTATCAGACTCGACAAAATAAATCAATTGCAAAATAAGTTATAAAGAAACTTTTCTCATTGACCTAAACAACCCAGCAAGCATATAATAACAAACAAGCCACAACCACCATCCCAAGCCTCCACAAAACCCTCACCCCTATCGACAACCACTACTTTTGGCCTAAGCCAAAGCCACCAAACTCTCACCCCAAGACACAACCACTACCCCAAGCCATAGCCCTAAACCATCACATCAACCCAAAGCCACCCCAAGCCACATCCACAACCCCAAGCCACAGCCAACACCCTAAGGTACAACTCAAAAACATCACCCCAAGCCACAACCACCATCCCAATCCACAACGAGGAATTTTTTGGCCCAAGCCAAAGCCACAAAACCTTCACCCCAAGCCACAACCACCACCCAAGCATAGTTCAAAACCATCACCCCAACCCACAACCACCTTAAGCCACAGCCACCACCTAAAGGCACATCCCAAAAACATCACCCGAAGCCACAGGCATCACCCGAGGCCACAACCACCACCCCAATCCACAACCAGAACTTTCTGGCCTAAGCCAGAGCCACAAAACCCTCATCCCAAGCCACAACCCTCACCCCAAGCAATATTTTTTTTCCATTTTTTTGTATGATCCTCATGCAGACCACCCTATTGATATGTATTCACATACCTAACATCAAAATTTCTTTTTTTCATATAATTCATCTAGCCAAACATCAAGTCACCAAGAAATTATCGCAGGACCACGACATAATCCACGACCAACACATATACCACAACAAACCGTCACCCTAAACAAAGCCAACACACCACCAAAGCTACAACAAAACAATCTTGGGGAATTTACATGTGATTCACAGAACTCTTATCTATTCTACATATCTCGCACCTAAACTTTCATATATACTTTCACAGTTTTGATAGATAACCTACATGGAGTTTTTCTATCTTTTGGTACTGTTATTGTGCGCTATGACACGAATTTACACTGGCCTGAACATTATTTTGTCTACCTTTAATTAATCTTGGATGAACAATATGGCAAATGATAAGCATTCACATCCATACCACCAATTTCCTAAATATTTACATATCTAACATAAAAACATCCAAAGAATAAGCATTCACATGGATACTTCCTCCAAAGAACTCACTCAAATCTTTCATTTCACATTTCCTGAAATCACTTAAAAAAAAAAAAAGAATTGCTTACCGCTGGGGAACAAAAGAGGAGAGAAACTTCGTATAACGTGAGAAATACAGGAGAAGAGGAGGAAGAGGAAGCACGAGATCACAGCTTTGCGCGAGTTTAAACATTGAAACACTTTTTGATGTTTTTTTATAAAATTTACCTAACAAATCGATCCTTTTCTTCTTTACCTTTAAAGATATTTGGGTGTGCATTTGTTCACATTTATAGCATAGTCAAGGAAAACTTTAGTCCTGAGCTAAAAAATGTGTGTTTTTGATCCTATTTCTAAAAAAAATGTTAGTTATATTATATTTTCTAAATTACAACTATTTTTTATATCTCAACTTCAAGGTGGGGGACAAAATAAAGATTTGACTATTATTTTTTAGGATTTTCTTCAAACCGCGGATCACAAAATAATCTCCTCAATCTTTATTGTTCAAATTGAAAATCCAAGCTTTTTATATGAGGAGAAAATGAGTATTTTTTTAAATGTTGAAGACAATTTAGATTTTCCTTTAACGGCATCTCATGATGTTTATAATCCTATAACAACTAACAAAGAGGAAACTGGAAGAAGAATTGCAACAGTTGCCCATGATAATTCAATGAAACATGATCGCATAAAACATTTGGAGATTGATAGACACTCCATTAAGGAGAAAAATGATTGTAGAGCCATTTACACGCCTTTCATTCTGACAACACAACCTCTAAATATCTTCACCAAAGGACTTTTCAGGCCTAGTTTTGAGTTTCTTATAAGCAAGTTGGGCATCATAGATATTTATGCTCTAAGTTGAGGGATGGGGATGGGGATGGGGGTGGTTTGTGAGGGGCTGTTGGAATTTTAGGAATTTCTGTCTTTTCAATTTTCTATTTTTATTATTTTTTATTTTCAGTAGTTTCTATATTTAGAATTATCCATTATTGGTAATTTCTTTTTTTTTTCTAGCATGGGAATATTGTGGCTTTCCTAATGTGGCGGCCTTATCCTATTATTATCTTGTAACAAAGTTTAGGGAATTAAATAGGAATTATTATTTTCCTTATCTCAAAACTACACATTTTCTTGAAGTTTAATTTTAAAAAGTCGAAATCTTTTTTTTGCTCCATCTTTGTTGTTTCTCAATGATCGATTGTTTCCCATTCTTTTGTATGCAATTAACGGTCCTATTTCACTCTTATTCTTAAGGAAAAAAGGGGAAAATAATGGGACCAATTGAAAGGTTATCAGGAGTAAGGATGTAATCTTCATTGATGATATCTTGTGTAAGATAGGTTGAAGGCATCTTAAAAGCCAAATGTATTATCATTGGAAGACATTTGCGTATTTGATAATGAAAATATTGGTAATGTAAAGCTGAGATATATAGCCTATGAAGAAGATCAAAGAACATTTATTGCTCCAGTCAGAAGGCCTAGCAGAACTGTTTGCTGGCTACAATGATATTTCATAACTTTCTTCTAGTTTAAAGTACGACACCTAAAACAACTAGATCTATTGGATTACCTTTCTATATTGTTCATTCCTAATACAACTTAGATAAAGCTTAGTGATGCTTATAACTATCAGGCAGTTCTGATTCTTATAAGTGAAGAAAACTGTGAGCTCTTCCATTATAGATGGAAGATTTAAATAGCTTCTCATATCTACCTTCATATGTTTCTTCCCGCTTTTCTCTTTTGTTCCAGTCCAAATCCCTCTTTTTCTCTTCCTGTTTTTATCTTATTTTTGTTTTATGATGAAACTCCATATTTTTGGTTTGCAGCTCTGTGATAAACCCAAATAATTGGCATATTACTAGTGATGGTGATGGATTGTTCGGTTCCTTTAGAAAATATTGACTCGGCTTGCATTGCAGTGCAGGTGCATATTCTTTGTTGAGGGATTGCAAAATAAAAAATCTTACAAGCAGAGGCATAAGCCCAGGCACACTTGTTTCAGATGCTGGCCTTGTTGTAACAACGTATGGACTGTCTAGTAAAATGGATTGGCGTGCTTCTTCCATCACACCAAATTCACAAGGAGGTCAGGATTATATATTGGTAAATATCACCAACTCACTATTATAAGCTCCTTTTCTAATCTTCCATAATGCCAATTTTGTTGGTTTCGCACTTTATTATATAACACTTTATTTGAGTTTATTTGAAACTCAATGTGGTTAGATTGGCTTTGAGAATCCCTTATGGAGCATTATTCATAGTTTTGTAGTCTCTTTGATACTAGAGTTAACTCCAAATACAATATAAATAGAAATATTATTGTTGAATTCAAATAGGGATACAACGACGATTCTTCAAATAGAAATAAATGATAACAAACATAAAATGACACAAGAAAGTACCCCAAAAGTGTATCATTGAGTGGCGGAGGCTGGCTAGGTCGATCTGGATGGTTGGCGAGGGTGGAAACAACAAAGGAAGGCTGATGGCAGCGAGGGGGAAGTGCAGAAATGCAGGAACAACAAGTATGGAGGCTGCCCTGGGTGATGGCAGTGAAGAGTAGGGATCGCTAGCGATGGGACAATAGGACGAAGGTGTTTCCTGGCTGTCCTGGGTAGCAGTGACGCAGTGGGAATGATAGTACAGCAAGGAGCATGTGCGGTTTGGGCGACAAAAATGTTAGAAGGGAGGGGAAGGTGACTAGTAGATGGAGAATAGCGTAAAAAAGCAACCCGAAGACTGCGGCGAGTGGCTGCGGATAGGTACGGGAGTAGGGAGCAATGTGGGTGGCTGTGGAAGAGAAAATGAGACAAATTATCACCACCTCGGGAGAGGGTTGCAGTCGAAGCACCACCTAAACCCTTGAATATAACCCTCAAAGGGGAAATGGATGTTGGCAGCTGTCCTGAAAAAAAGAATGACACCATAACCTACTCTAAACTTAACAAAAGTGCATATAAATAGACTCCAAGCACGTGGAAAATAGAGAAGGAAAAAAAGGAAGTAGTGGGCAACAAATCCCGACTCCAAGTAGGCAGGAGTTAGGAAAGGAAAGGCGGGCAGTGCATGAGCGACAACTTGCAACTCTAAGAAAGGCATAGTGGAAATTGAGAAAGGAGAGGAAGGTGGACATGATTGGCTAAGAAGGCCGACCGGCCCAGCAAGAGGCTGGACCAGACCCTCTTTAGGCCGGTTCAGCCGGCCTCCCATAACCCTCATCCCGCTTCCAAGATCCCGCGTCGCCTGAGTCCTGCCTCGCATCCCTCCACCCTGCCCCTGTGTCAGTCTCTCTAGATTGGGGGAGCTTCGACTTCATTCGTTGAAGCTTACGGTTCTACTTCTGTACTCCTAGCAGCACTTGGATCTCACAGGCGACTCCACTGTCCTCCAAGGTATCTGAGGGTCTTTCCCAACTTACGAGTAAACGTCCACATCGGTCCAATTTTCTGAGAGTTTAACATTGAAATGAACTGCATGTACCACCTCTGTTGCTGAATACTCCTAGAGTCATCCACGATTGGCTTAAATAGATCTAAAATGGGGGCAACTTGAAACCTCTTGCCTAGGTCACCCACGCTCGAGAATGTGACTTGGAGTGCCTCAAAAATGTCATAAAATGTCATCCACTATCGAGAATACCAGTTTTTGATATCATGAAATGCCATCCGTTGTGTCTGTCTTGTGTCCATAGCTGGTGTCTCAATCCCATCATGCCCCGTCGTCACCAAAATTGGTCTCCGATGTTGCCCTGCTAGAAAGGGCTCTTGTGATCTCGGTCTGTCGAAGGATGTTGGATGATACGCTTCCCTTTCTTGGAGAAGGAAGATGTTTTTTTGAAATTTTCGTGTTGAGTCCTACTGTCAAACTGCCGCGTTCTCTCCAACAAATGGTAGTAGACATCCATGGGGACCATGTCACACCACACCCGATTCGGTAGCTGGCTCATGATAAAAAACTCCACTAGTCACCTCTGATCAATATTGACTTTATTCTCCTTCTTCAGCAGAGAACATGAATGTGAATTCCTGAGTCATTAGTCTTAATTTTTCTACCATCTGCGTAGATGCCACATTCTTACTGCTCCTCCCATCAATTATGAGACTGCATACCTTTTTGTTCATTGCACAACAGGCGTAGAATATATTGTGGCGAAGCCCCTACAGATTCCTCATATCCTCAGCATACAGGATCCATCGAACCACAAGTTTCTCTTCTTCACCTGGTGGCAGATGGTACACCTTACCCATTTCCTCAGCGTTCTTTTCATCACTAACTTCCTCCACGGTGCTCTGCTCGATAAAAGACGTAACTTGGCTTGTCAGGCAGCTAGAGGCAATGTACCCAAATCCGTGGCATTTGAAACATTTTTTGATAGGGACTATAGCAGGTATGCTACTTCTCTCAGTTTTCTTCTCACTGGTGATGGTTCTATCCTTATTTGAACTATCTTACTCAACTCCCTGAGGTGTGCTTCTGCCTGTCTCTCCAACTGTGGGTAATTGCCTAGCTGGTGGTGGTTGCTTGCTCTAATTCTGCTAACTCTTCACTTCAATGTTCTGGACATCTTTAAGTGACGAATAAGGTTGTAACTACACCATGTTGCTAATGGCAGGCTTTAGAACCCTCTAGATAACAGGTTGTGGTATACTCCTCTTGCTTGACCAAATCACACCTCATCTACAACTAATCAAACTGTGTCGTGAACTCCTCTACTAACAGAACCTTTGCTGCAGATTATGGAGTTTCAGAGATATATCCTGGCAGTAATAAGGTGGGAGGTATTTCCTCTACCTCGCATTCTTTATCTTCTCCCACCAGTTATTTTATTGTTGCCTTCCCTTTTCTTTGTCTTTGTAAATTCTTTCACCACAAAGAGACACTCTTAGCACATCTTTATACTTGAAGATCTGTTCATCAAATTGCAGTTAATCAATAAATTCTCTTGGATCCATTTCTCCCTCAAATTCTGGTAAAGCTACCCTAATTCCATAGTCTTTGTGTCCTCCAACTCATGTCTTTTATTTAGGCCTCCTCTGACACAGGACTCTGAAACATCGTTTCTTTCCTCTTCATCATTGACATTCTCCGTATGGAAGGGGTTGAAATTTGTCCCTTTCGCCTCTTCGACTATTCTTGTCACTATCGAGGGTAAGTCTCTCCGGTGTGTCATGTTCAATGCTCGCCAATCATCGCTGAAGTTTGTGGGTCTTTCGCTGTATCTCTTCCTGGGTAGGCTCGGGCGTGTTTCTTCTAGGTTGCCTGGTTAGGGTTTGGGCTTTGTGGAAGTGGAAAGGGTATTTGGTGGTTGGAAAGAAATTTTTGATTTGTAGCGGATGCTAAGATAGTACTTTGGTTAGACTAGCTTTGATACTAAATAATGTCAGAGTTAACGCCAAACGCAATAGAAATAAAAAAATTATTGTTGAATTCAAATAGGGTTAAAACGAATATTCTTCAGATAGGAAATAAATGGTAAAAAATATAAAACAACACAAACAAGCCTGAAAGTGTATCTCAGGGTGGTGGAGGTCGGCTAGGTGGATCGGGATGGTTGGCGGGGGTGTCGACAGCAAAGGAAGGCTAATGGCAGCGAGGGGAAGTGCAAAAATGCAGAGACATTAAGTATGTTGGTTGTCTTGGGTGATGGCAGTGAAGAGTGGGGGTGGATAGGGACGGGACAACAGGGCGGAGGTGTTCCTTGGCTGTCCTAGGCAGAAGCATCGCAGTGGAAAGGCTGCAACAGTAGAGAGGAGTTGTGGTTTGGGCGACAGTAAGGCTAGAAGGGAGGGGAAGGTGACTGGTATACGGAGAAAAGCGGAAAATATCAACTTGAGGCTTGATGCGGACTGCTGAAGGGAGGTACGGTGGCAACGAGCAATGTGGGTAGCTGTAGAAGGGAAAAAGGGAAAGATAATCACCACCACAAGAGAGAGATATAGCGGGAGCACCACCTAAACACTTGGATATAGTCCTCGAAGGGGAAACTGGTGCTGGTAGTTGTCCTGATAAAAATTTGAAAGAAAAACACAATAATCTAAGCTAAAATCAGGAAACATACATATAAATAGACTCCAAGCAGGTGGGAAATAGAAAAAATAAAAAAAATGAAACCTTTGAGTTGCGGCAAATCACGACATAGAGGCAGGAATCGGAAAAGGAAATGTAGGCGGGGCGTAAACAGCAACTCCTGGCTCTAAGAAAGCCTATGAAGGCAAGAATCATGAAAGGAGAGGAAGAGGGGGCATGAGCGGCAAATCCCGACTCTAAGAAGGTTTTGGGCTGGACCAGACCCTCCCCAAGCCAGTTCAGCCAGCCTCCCATAGCCCATATCACACTTCTAGGATTCCACGTTTCTCTTTCCAGGCCCCTCATCACTCTTGCCCATCTTTTCCTTCCCATGTTTATTTTTACTACTTTGTACTTGGGATAATTATATACATAACACCCAAAAATTGATATTTACAAATCAAGCACCCATGTGATTTTTTTAATCATAGAACCGATGCATTTACGCGTGCGATGATCAAACTATTAAGAATTTGATAAAAATGAAAAATATGGATTAGAGTTTTATCATGAATTTTGATATTTGAGTGAGAATTTGAAAAATGGATGAGCAAGGGCGCTTGATTTGTAAATAGCAATGTTTAGGGCGCTCTGTATGTAATTGCCCCTTTTTAATTTTGAAAAGATATATATTCCTCATAAGACTCAATTCCTTAGTTTATGAAGCTAATAAAATGAAAGCTTAATTACTTTTTTATTATTGTAAAAGCACGTGCATATTAATTAATATGCATTTGATGGTTGCACAAATATTAAAGCAATTTTCCTTTAATTAAGAAATGATAATTTTCTTACTCACAAAATAAAAATGATAGCTACCTTTGAGCTTTTACAGTATTGATCATGGAAAGAGTAAGAGTAAGATAAGACTGATAGATGTTCTAAAAATATGCATGTTTTTATTGTCTAGAAGTTGATGTCATCTGTTCTTTCGAATGAACTTGTAAAGTTTTGTTGTCTGGAGGTTAACGAACTCTTCTTTTTTTTACTGTCTTTAGTTAGGCTTACTCTTTTTTACTGCTGGAACATTAGCTTATTGTGACATCAGAAAGAGAGAAATTATGAGGAATTTACTCGAACTGAAGTCCATTCCTTGCAATAAAATAATATGAACCTTGGGAGGTCATTCACTTATTTTGGCCTTTTGAACCAGTTTAAATTGATTTTGTCAATGAACAAGACATTAGAAAAGGTTGAAAGTGCTGGATTCATATTTCGGAAAAAATATTGATTTTGCGAAGAGATTTGTGATTGATATTTATCTTGTGTTGGGAGCTAGCAAAAGAGTTTATCTTTTATTGTTTGAAAAGAAAATTGTCATCGAAAATTGTCATCAGTTAGCCAAGATTGTGTTGGATATTTGTACAACACTTGGATAAATTTATTGTTTGAATTCTTCTTCTGGCTCAACCTTAAATTTTTACATGTTCAGTTGTCCTTCAGGAATTTTTATTTTTTTCCATTGCATGTACCATTATCAACATCAAACTTCTAATTATTTTTCAGCTTCACAAAGATTGCCCAATAGCAGAGGTTAGCCTGAAGCTTCCTGGGGATCATAACGTTCTCAATTCTTTAGCAGTTAAGTGCAATACATTACTGTTTCTGCTCTTTTTGAAGCTACTGCAGCATGTGAGAAGCCATGATAATCTTCAGATCAATATAACATTTCCTTCTTTCTTGTTTGCCTTAATAAAATTTCCTTATAGCAAAACGATATACAAAACCTTCTTTTCTTAAATAATAGATGATATGAAAATTTTATATCCTTAACTATGTTTATCTTGTTTTCACATACTATGGAGCTTGCAATGTTAGAAAGTACGCCATTACCTTGTTTGGGAGAATATTAAATTATTAAATATTCTACTCATAGAGGAAGGACAGTTTGCAGAGTTGGGTCAAAGTTACCATCCCACACAAGGATAAAATAAAAACTCTACAGCCATTTGAGCAGGAGAATTAATAGATTGGCAGAGTATATTTACTGTAAATTAAATCAAGTGTTTTTGTTGTGGAAAAGAATAATTTACTATATCATACAAAATATTATTCCATATGCCTTAACATTTTAATTTTCATTTGAACTTTTAATCATGAGTAGTGATAGATGACCTATTAAAAATATAAAAAATACAAAATAAAACTAAATAAAGAAAGAACGATTAGTCATGCCAACTTTTCTTTCTCTACAAAGTTCATATACATATATTTTTTCATTCAAAATACATCATTCTTAAGAACGTCATCACAATCGCTCAAATGATCATCACAATCGCTCAAATGACCATTGCAAGTTGCAAGCATATTAAATTTGGTAATACCTTTTTTTCCCCTCAGAAATACCTGCAGTGGAAATTTCTAGAACTTAATTCATGTTGAAAAAGATATTCATCAGGTTGCTTATTATGTTTTGGACAGAAGACAAGAATTTTGATAAACGAAGGCAATAAGATGCAAAAAGATTTATATGTTGAAGTTTTGGTCCTTTTCGAACAATGGATAGTTCTAGCAACTGTAATAACAAATTATGAATAGGATATTTATGCAATAGTGTTTCGAATTAAAATGGCTCACTGAAATACAAGTTGAACGACCTAGCATGAAATCTGGATATTAACTGCGTCCAAATTGATTGTTCTAAAGTTTTTAAGTTTGTTATTCAGAATTTATCCTAAGGTTATTTCTTGTATTGCTGTCTTTAAACACTTGCTCTGTTCTGAAATCTTGAAATGTTGCCGTTTATCTACTTGGATTACCAAATGGAATAATTTCAGCAGTTCCATTTCAGAGTGAACCTGTCCTCTTAATCATTTTTTGTGGACATGCTACTGTCTAGCCAAACTTTTTTAAGCCACATGAGAATCGTCAATCTTCTTCATGTCCTCAGGCTCAATAAGCATTATGATTGCTTCTCATTTTCAGGGGTTCTTAATAATCAATAAATTATTATGATGGAGAAAATATTGGATTGACACCTATAAAATATAATAACTTAAATTAGACTTGTACGATATCAATACATACAAAACATAAAAATATGTTTATTAGATGGGCGTAGAAACTTAATGTGATAGGTTTGGAAGAAAAAGTTGATTGGCCAGAAATTGCATGGTTTGGATTCAAATTTGTTTGTGGACAATACCTAGACTTAATTGATATAATTGTATAGAGAATGAAGAACAGACGCGAATATAATCTCGACAGAAGCTTTGTGAGTTCGCTGCATTGCCTAAAAATTTAAGATTAGTGACACTGATTTCTAACTCCTAGAATTATCCCTGAACCCCCTATTAATAAATAAGAGCATAGGTCCACAGGAAAGATTACATTCAGAAAAAAATATATATATATGTGTGTGTGTGTGTGTGTGTGTGTGTGTGTGTGTGTGTGTTTGATGAGGCCTTATGAAAGCTTGTCATAATTTGATTTTTTTAAGCTATAGCTATTTAATTATATTAGATATACATTAGTGATTTCCAATTGAAGAGTGAACTCACATTAACTCATTGCCCCACTTCAACTGCTGGGCCTAGCCTGGACGAGTAGCCATGCTGAGTGTTTGGGATATCATGTTTGCTTGGGCTGGGGCTGAGTACAAGGGAAGGTATTTTGAAAACTTTTAATTTCAAGAAATTTCATGAAAACTTTGGGTTACCATTTATAGTTGGCGCCTAGGCCAAGAATAGTTCACCGGATAGTCTTGCTGGCAAGTTTACCATAACAATATGACTTTTGGTCAACATTGAGGTTAGTATGATCTCTTATATGATTTTGGTGAATTTACTATAGTTGGTTTGATTGATTAGCGCTCCTTGACTAGTTGAGTAGCCTTGGACTTGGCTGGACCGAATTTTTAGTGTATAGCATGGACAAGTGTTGTTAAAAGTGATTTGTGAGAATATTTTTAATTCCTCTGACAACACTCAGTAGGAATGAGTAGGAAATGAGAATTCATAGTGTTAACCTAAAATAGTTGGGATAAAGCTATTGATGATGATGATAATCCTTTCTAAATAACTTGATTGGCAGGTATAATCGTCTCTTAACAAATCAATTCCCCTACTTTATCTTCAACATAATATTAGATAATTTTGTTCTTTAGATTATATCGATGAATAACACTCATTATTTTGGCACACACATTATTTAGTAAAATTCTATTTGTTTCTTGAGGTTTTGGTATTTTATAACTGAAGTGTTAGGATTATTCCACACATTATACCTTAGCATGTAAATATTTAGGTATTTATAAATCACTGTCATCTTTAATTTTACATCAAAGTTAATACTTCATGTTATTTTGTTTCTCCTCCAACTTTCAAGGTTATCGCCACAATTTCTAACCTGATGAAAGATGGTGACGATGTTTACGACACCATCCATTCAGTTAAGTACCACTTGAGCAAATTTGAAGGCATTTCCAGAAGATTTGAACTCATCGGTGAGGTGAATGGATGCCGCATATATGAAGACTATGCCCATCATCCAACAGAAGTCCGTGCCACACTTCAAGCTGCGAGGCAACAGTTTCCCTTTCGGCAATTGTGGGTTGTATTTCAAGCGCATTCCTTCAGGTTTTATCTTTCCTTTCCAATTGGATTCTCTATATCTCCAATTTCTGATACCTTGATATGGATTAACATTCTGATTCACTTATATGATTGGGTTACAGTCGTATTGCTGCCCTCATGAAAGATTTTAGCACTTCCTTCAATTATGCAGATTATGTAATTATTACTGAGGTACTCAAGGATGGATTAACTTCTGTATAAATCTTTGGGGCATTTACATACATAGCACAAACTTCTTATCTATTTACATATCCAACACTAAGCCTTCATATTTACATGCATAACTCTCTAATCCTTAATACTATTGATGTGTCATCAACAAATTTTTATCAAGCACGAATCTCGATGCATTTTTTATAAATGATATTTCAAATTCATATTCAAGATCATTAGGGCCTCTATTTTAGCAAGTTTATATCAAACTAACCGCCACGACAAGGCGAATCCAATGATATCAAAATTGGTTCAGTCCGGGTCCAATCAAGCTCATATCATTGGAGGTTTTAGATAATTTATATGAATGATTAAATGAACTCCACATTTGAGATATTAGTTGTCAAATTGAGCGTCTTGACGAGAGGAATCCAATGAACACAAGATTGCTAGATTTCGAGGTCATAAAAGCACCCAAATATTTAAAAAATCACTTTAATTAAGGGGATCAATATGGACCGTCAGATTAGGTGGTTAGGGAAGTTTCATGCCAAAAGACCAAAATGTCCCTCCTTAAAAGGCTATAAATAGGCCCCCTCTTTTCACTTAAGGAGGGAGAGGAGAAGAAAAGTAGACTTCCACTGTCAGTTTTGAAGAGAAGACCCGACGAGTAATCATTGGCCTCTGTAGTTGTAGTTGCCAACAACTATCAACCACTGCTTGCTTCTGCCGACCACCGATCCACATCAACCATTGCTTGCAACCGTTGTAGTCAAAATATTCATGTGTTTGTCTAAAAATTGTTTTTTCTTTATGTTGTATAAAACTAAGTGTAATTTTTATTATAAGATTGTAATCTCGTTTCTTCCTGTTGTGAGAGAAGAGTGCACCTATGTATTTATAATCACACGATGGATCACTTTGACCTGACTAGGCTAGTGTTTTTTCCCTTATAGGGTTTTTCCACTAACGCGCGCTGTCGCTCTAGAGCGCTCTGGGGGAAAAAGCAATAACAGCCTCGAAGTGACTTTAATCTGTGGAGAAGTGGTGTGGCTGCTTTCCCCCTAAAAGGAGCTATTTATAGTATTAAGTCAGAAAACAATGATGAACATTTCAAATTATTTGAGTTTTACACCACAAGCAAACTCGGGGGTGCGCACAACCATGCTTGAGAATGGTTCTGCAGCCTCCCACGTCCGCATCTCCTACACTTCTGCAGCCCACTTACGTGCCCAAGTACGCCCTGCCAACATCCATGTACTCGCGCGCACACACTCTTGTGCTCTGCTCGCAGGCATATGCATGCATCCGCTCACCCTTTTGGATGTCGTTACTTTCCAGCTCACCTTTGTGCTTGCTTGCTGACCCCGTTACATCCTTACCCACGTCATTGTACTCATTTGCTTAAATGGTCGTACATATGCACTCGAACATGCATGCCTATGCACCCAAACGGGAAGCCACCATCGTCAGGCCGCCACTGCTGAACCACTGTTGGCAGAATGCCGCGATCACCAATCGGGATAACGAATACATGATCAAAACTCTACATAGCATCCATGACAGGTCATGTCTTCTTAAAGTATGAATTTTTAGAACGTCTAAAGTTATATTTTCGGACGACACAAGCAAAATCATCTGGAAATTGGGGGGACAACTGATGTTTGATCAACAAATATCTATATTTCAATGTTTTTTTTATAAAGAATATTCCAAATTCTAATTCAAGATTATCCGGGCCCATAATTTAACAAGTTTATAGTCAAACTGACCACATTGACAAGATGAACCTAATGATATCAAAATTGGCTCGATCCGAGCTCAATCCGGGTCCAATAAAGCTTAGATCAAGACTAAAGCACAAATGGAGGTTTTAGATCATCAATTGAATATCAAATGAACTCCAAATTTGTTATATTTATAGTCAAATCGAGTTTCTTAATGAGAGGAATCCAACACCTTAAGATCATTAACTTCTGATGTCATTAAGACACCTAAATCCTAAAAAAATACATTTGATCAATGTGGATCGTCATGGACTATCCAATTATGCGGTCAAGTAAGTTACATGTTAAAAGACTAAAATGCCCTAAAGGAAATAGACCATTTCTTTTCACTTGGGAGAGAAGTGAAATTCTAGAGCTTATTCTGGAGAGATGACTTAGAGAGTAATCACCGATTTCCCTAGCAACCAACCATCGGCCACCGTCGACCACTACCACCCATCACCGCTTGCCGCTGCCAACCACAGGCCACCGATGACCAATAGTTATAGTTGAAATCCGGTTGTTGTGTCTAACACTTAAATTTATTGTCTTGTATAAAAATAAGTGTAATTTTGAGTCTAAGATTGTAATCTCGTTTCTACCTGTCGTGATAGAATGGTACACCCTTGTACTTAAAAACATAGTGGATCACTCTAATTGTGCTAGACTTCGTGGTTTTTTTCAATCCAGGATTTTTCTGCATAAAAAAATCTTGGTGTCTCATCCAACTTCATTGCTTTTATCTGTGTTGATGTACATTCATTCAACCCTATGATATTAAATTATTACTCAACTGTCGTGAATTTTCTAGCAGACACATCCATATAAAAAAATATCACTATTATTAGGTTTTTAGTAATGAAATTACCTTTTGATGCATAGGTTTATAACACCAAAGTGCTATAAATATTAATATCAAACATTGGGTGTTATATATGTAATTAAATGAGAATTATGTGGTATGCATGTAAATTCACCTAAATCTATTTTGATTGGCAATTACTGACAAGTAAGCATGGTTTCTAGGTCTATTCACCAAGAGAGAAAGATGAAGGCAAGGATTATGGGAAGGAGCTAGCAACTACAATCAGTGGCCCAGCATCTGCATATATTCCTAAAATGGTAAATAATCGCCATCATTCCTGTAATATTAATTGTCTCGCTCCTTTCATGCACTAGAGAATGTGATCATGGTTTTTCTTATTCTGTTGCTCTTTTGGTTAGGTGGACGTGCTCGAGAAATTAGTGCTTGACATATCAGCTCGAAGAAATCAGGAAACTGTTGTTTTCACCATGGGAACCAACAGTTAATATTTTAGTTATTTTTTTAGTATCATGCGACATGGGATAATTCATTCGCTGACTAAACAGTTCTTAACCTTTTCATTTCTAGATGAAATGGCAGCCCTGGGGCCAAAACTCCTGAGAAGATTGCAAGAAATATCATGAAAAATTCAGCAGAAAAACAAAGGGGTTAAGGAAGATGATTTCTAGTTCCGTTCTTTGTTATGATTCTGAATATATATCGCATGATAATTATTAGAATCTGATGTTTTATTTTTGCAGGTGAGGGATTATGGGAAGTTGGAGAAATTTGAGCTTCAGTTATGGATTCTAAAGTTCTTTGGCTGCTTAATCTTCTTCGGTCATCCGAAGCCAAGACATTGTTGGACATTCAAACAATGTTTAGTAGTTCAGCACGCTCCAGAATGGCTAATTTTTCTTCATGGGACATTATTTAACTGTAATAAATCTCAATTTGTTGCATTAGTGAACACAAAGGTTCATTGATTTTAATAATATGAAATTTGTGGTTTGCAATAGTCACTTCTTGTGGGATATTCAAAAGGCAACTGGGAAGATAATGATGTGGGAGCTTCTGCTTCTGCCGGATTTTCGTTGCAATAGATGGGATCTAGTGATATTGTCGAATTCTCGTGTCGGACCAGTGGATTCTCCAGAAATCGGCCTTTTTTTTTCCTTATTTCTCTATTTCTAATCAAGTTATTTTCTATCAGAGAATTTTTATATATTTTGTATTTGACTGTTTGGGGACATAATTTGTATTTTATGAGTTTCAAGTGACTTTTGGTTCGTTTATTTATATTTTGGAGAGGGTTTATCTTATTAACTGTTTTATGAATGTTGTATCATCTTTTTTTTTGGCAAGTGATGTGTCTTTATCTTGCTCAGGAATAGGTGAACCTCCACACTATTTTGTCATTTGCCTCATTATTTTCACTAGGGATGGCCACATAATGGTTAAAACATGTTGCCTTTCTTCAAATATCGTCGATCGCCCGTATTTCATCCCCTTAAAATTTCACAACTACCTTCCCATTAAATATACTTCCCAAACATTTTCTAGGAGCCCTACAATAGTATTATATCATATCAAAGATTGATAGTCTAAAAATTCTAAGAATTTGATTTCTTTCCCTCAAATCTAAAATTATAAAAAAAAAAAAAAAAAGGAAAAATCCTACCATAAATGAAATATTCCTAGTGCAATTCTTAGCTTCAACTCTGAATTTTTAATATTAAATTATCCTATTTTCATCAAAATTCTCCTTTGATATTTATAACCAAAATCTTACTCCCGATCAACCTTATCTGCAATCTTATGTCTGGTAAAAATTTGATCGAGAGAAAAGAATATCATGCCGCCAAGAAGAAAAGTTCAGCGAGGTGTCTAGAAATTTACTATGGAGAATATGCAACTAGAAATTTTCTTAACTTCAATAGAGATTTGATGCTTTTGAGAGGACATAATTTGGAGATGTCACTCATAATGGTGACTCGCCAGTTCAAGAGGAGGAATTTAACCCATTTCATCAAGAAGTTTCAAGTGACAGAGTCGATGCTGAATCAATTTGGTAGGAAATATTTGGGAAGTGAGGATTTTGGAGTTAATGTGGATTTATCATATTTTGAGTCACATGGAGCCAAATAAATTTTTTAACAAACTTTAAATAATATAACAAAATTTTGAGTGCAAAGATGTTTCTGGGGAAAAAAAATAGTTAAATTTACATCCATTAAATTAAAAAAGAATGCTACTGTGATGGAAAAATTTGAAGCTCTTATGTTAGCATGAGTGGAAATAAAATTACTATCTTGTTAAAAAGGGATATTCAACACAAATAGTTTCTTCTACATTAGCGACATAATATGTTTATAAAATTTCACCACCTGCGTCAAAGAGATTTATTTGTGAAGTACACAATTGAATTTGATCAACTCATACTTAATTGTGAGTTGTTGGAACTAGAAGAGCATACAAGATCGAGGTATCTTAAAAGATTATCGTTATCTAATAGTAATGTGGTGCAACTATTGTTATATTGGTCATTACTTTATGTATAGACCCTAGCTCTGAAGGTGGTGAGACAACACAATGATTATTGGGTATACACCTTTAAAATATGGTTCAAACATCGAATCATATAGTAAGAGTGCACTTAATAGAGCACCCAAGCAGACCCCACCTGATGAGAAACAAACCCAGAGTAGAGAAAAGGTGGAGCCCATCAACACCTCAAAATTCTTCCTAGATTGTAGGTGCTTCAAGTGACATGACTTTGAGCACTTTGTGTTTGATTGCCCAAACAAGAAGATGTTCTATTGTACTAAGCAAGAATCAATTGAAAAAATAGACATAGCCGCCAAAGAAAAAGGACAAATAAGTATACTTCGAAATGTGAAAATAAAAAGAAGCAAGTTTATTAAAACTTGTGGACGTTTCAAGCTTTCCTCACGAGTTTTCATTGTGTCTTACCCTTTCAGGGTTTCTTCTTATCAAACATGCCACAAATCAACACATTGTATAGAATGTCCGTTTACAACCAAGTGAGCTTTGCCATGATAGACCTGTGCAAACAGGGATAAAGATTGTGTTCAAAAAATAAGAGGAGAATGTGAAGCAAATGGGTTCGAGTAGTGGCTCATTGATCTACATTCTATTTATATAAATAAAAAACCACAAAATTCGAGGGAGTATTCATATCATGAGAATTTATTAAAAATCAAGGCCATTTATTAAAGTCAAAGTCACTACCTCATTTAGTTCCCTCGTTCTTATCACAGTATAGTTTTTTGAGAGATAAGATAATCCTAGAAATAAATATGTACATCTAAAAATGCATGAACTCAAGTTATTAAGGACCAAATGATCCTTGTTTCGATTGTTAGTAAAGAGCTATCTTGGGAGATGTGTCCCAAAATAAACATCAGGATTGAATTGAGATATCAAAAGGTTGATGATGGGTAAATATGACACTCATGCTAGGGGCTGACAATGATTAGTTGGCCATTAGAGACTAACTGTGATTAGATGACCACCAGGGAATGACCACAACCAGACAGCTATTAGGGGCCAACCATGACCATACGACCATTAAAGGCTCACTAACACTAAATGACACCGAAACCGATTAGGGCCAGATGAGCATTAGAGACGGACTACAACAAGATAGTCACTAGGGGCAGACCACGATGAGATGACCACTATGGGCCAACCATGAGCAGAAGACCATCATAGGCCGACTACAACTGAAGCCAACCTAAGAGATCATTCACTAAAGTTTGCTTACAAGGGACTTGATACGAGAGATTTATCACCTTATCAAAATAATTAATAAGAAAGAAAACCCCCAAGATCCCGATTGTTCGATAGGAATATGACCAAAACTATGTATAGAATGCCTGTTTGCAACCAAGTGAGCTTTGCCATGATAACCTGTGCAAACAGGGAGGAAGATTGTGTTCAAAAAATAAGAGGAGAATGTGAAGCAAATGGGTTCGAGTAGTGGCTCATTGATCTACATTCTATTTATATAAATAAAAAACCACAAAATTCGAGGGAGTATTCATATCATGAGAATTTATTAAATATCAAGTTCATTTATTAAAGTCAAAGTCACTACCTCATTTAGTTCCCTCTTATCATAGTATAGTTTTTTGAGAGATAAGATAATCCTAGAAATAAATATGTACAACTAAAAATGCATGAACTCAAGCTATTAAGGACAAAATGATCCTTGTTTCGATTGTTAGTAAAGAGATATCTTGGGAGATGTGTCCCAGAATAAACATCAGGATTGACTTGAGATATCAAAATGTTCATGATGGGTTAACATGATACTCATGCTAGGGGTTGACAATGACTAGACAACCATTAGAGACTAACTATGATCAGATGACCACCAGGGAATGACCATGACCAAACAGCTATTAGGGGTCAACCATGACCAAACGACCATTAGAGGCTGACTAACACTAAATGGCACCGAAGGTCGATTAAGGCCAGATGAACATTAGAGACGGACTACAACAGAGATGACCATTATGGGCCAACCATGAACAGACGACCATCATAGGCCGACTACAACTGAAGCCAACCTAAGAGATCAATCACTAAAGATTGCTTACAAGGGACTTGATACGAGAGATCCATCACCTTATCAAACTAATTAATAAGAAAGAAAACCCCCTAAGATCCTGATTGTTCAATAGGAATATGACCAAACTAGACACTTATACATAAAGGTCCAATGATGATGTAAGGTATTAAATGTAAACAAGGATTTTGAACCCACTTCCTTTAGGAAGCTTGAGTAATACCTCAAATTGAAGCTTGAGTTTTCAATTTGTATTAGTTCTGCTCGTGCTGGTTTTAACTCAAGTGTCCCTTTTTTATTTCCCTTTATCTCTCTTTTTCTAGACGCTCTATTCCGTGAGTGGTATTCAAAGATAAATATGGGTTCATCATTACTTTATTTTGCCTAATTTAAATCAAGAATGACTTATGGGTCATATTAATACATAAAAATATTTCACAATATATTGATCTGTATTCAATCATTATTCCTCATCATAAATAAGATAAGAAAAATATATGATGTAGATTGCTCTTACAATAATTTTATGGCTAATATTTTTATATTTTAATAATTAAAATTTTACGAATTATTAAAAATTTGTATGATAAAATTTTCTTTTATTAAATTTTAGTCACACCCGACAAAAAAATCAAATACAATGAATTTATTAAAGATGAAATATATATTTTGCGGAATAAAGTAGATCCTCAAAATAAATTAGGTTTTATTAAAAAGAAATTCAGATTGAATACGTGGCAGTTCGGCATGGCTGAATGATGAACTTTCCTGTTTGTGACTAAATTCCTGATTATAGAACTGGGTGTTCAGGGTTTCCTTTTCTTTTTCCCGTGGGCGGCGTCCAAAGTGGAAACGGCACTCAGACGACTTGATTGAGGTAGGAAATTGCCCTGCTCTTTCTCTTTTCTTCTCTCTCTCTCATCCCCTCCCTGCTTTATTGATCTGTCTCCGGAAGTACTTTGTCTCAAGATCGATCGGATCAGAGTTTGGAAAATTAGATCTGGTGAGCAAGGAGAAACCCTAGTTTTTTATTGTATTTGCCAGTTCAACGTTGTTGTCACGGGCGATTTCTGCTGATTTTGTACTCAACTGAGGGCTTTTTAGCGTGAATTTTGCTCAGCTTTATGGTCAGTCGTTTCACGGGCTAATAATTTTTATACTTCTGATGTTCTTCTAAATTTTTAATATCACAGTCCACCTTTTCCTTGAGTCTTGTTTTCTGTTTTGAACGATCCTGTGGTTTTTTGGGTTTGAACCGGACTATTCCTGATGATGCGATACTTTTTTGATTTTTGATGATACTTTTTGATATTTTAAGACTAATATTACATTTAACTTGTTTTTTGATGAATTTTATCGGCGGTTGAGAAATAGTTGACTTTTTTGGTTTCAGATCTAGAAGTAAATTTCTATTCCTTATTGTAATTGTTGGTCAAGAGCTATGGATCCTGCAGGATTTCGCTCACTAATTATTAATCGATATCAAGGGAACTTGCAAAATAGACTTCAATTATATATGTATTTTTTTCTTTTTTTTGGATCTTTATTTGCTCTTCATTCAGCACTCGATATTTTTATAATCAATCATCATTGAAAATTTACAAAATCATCATGCTGGACCTTTTTAGTTTATTTTTCTATTTCCTAAACTTACAATTTGTCAGCGATTTTGTGATGCATATTTTGCAAAGTTAATGTTCAATTAAATACCCCCTTCACATCTATCCTATGACTTGAGTTTCTTGTTTAGTGTTCTTTACAAGATCCTTAAACTTGTTACTCTTTTGTTATCGGTTTGGATTGGTTCAGATGTTGTATCTCAAGTTTTTAGCATCAACTTCCTATTTTATGTCCCATGCATATTTGGTTTGTGTGTCTTGTCTTTTGCAATAGTTGAAATATGCGAGTTCTTGATAAATGGTTAATATGGATAATGAAAGCTGTAAATGATTCAAATGCAATAACTTTTACTCTTTATGATAAATTGCTTTATGTGATCATTTCTCTCAATATTTAATATCTTTAGTTGATATGGTTATTAAGTTTATGTTCTCGGCTCTAGATCTGTTGTGGAGTTATGGAGGTTTAATATGAAACTTTTTTTTTGTGAGGGAATTAATTCAATTAATGCAGTTCTTTTCATTAGAAAATTTATGAATGATGCATGGTATGGTGATTTTATAGTTTTCTCGAAGCTATCTTGTAATATGAGGAAAATATATTAGACTTTATAAGAGTAAATGGAAGTCATCCAGGTAAAATTTATGGAATGGTAATAAGATTATAGAACATAGTGCAGGAAACCATGAAAGAATGATTTATGAACAAACAAGATCAACTATTGTTGGAATGATGATTTAAGATGTTGTTGAAATAGAAAAGATAATTATTAAGGAAGGCATAGAGCTAACCATGGCTTAAGCTCCATAATATGAAAATTTACATTGATAAAACTAGTTACGCATTAAAGGTAAATGTTTGGAGTATAGTGATTTTAGATCGGGATCAGTTACTTGGCAGAAGACTAATGATGATTGGATAACTAATTGCAATCTTCTTTACTACATTCTTTCTAAGTAAGACCCTTACTATTGTTGCGGCTTGATGCATCCAGTCTTATATTTTATGGCCCATCGCATGCATGAAGATGCTTAACTCAATAGCTTGGTTATCATTTGTGGATTTAGAGTTTCTCTAAAGCTCACCTTCCTGTTTGCATTCTCATTTTATGTACTCAGTTTGTGTAAATTTTCTTAACACTGATATTTTTGTGGTAACGGTGAGTTTTCTTTGTCAGCATCACATTCAAAATGAGTCGGACTCATGATGGGCATCATGCTTCTTCTCCTTTCGGAAATCCATTGAAGCTGGTCTTTTCTAAGGGACCAAACCGTTCATCGAAGCTACTGACTTTACTGAATTCTTTTGAGCAAAGTTTGGCAGAAGACATTAGAAAGCTCAAACCCAATGATACCTCAAAATTTCATAGCTTTATATGGTTGAGACAAGCAGTTGATGTACTAGTTGAGAGCCACAATAAGTTTAAGACGCTGATAACTGATCTGGAGTTCCCTGCCTCGGTCTGGGATGAGAAGTGGATTGAGTTATATTTGAATGATAGTTTGAAGTTACTTGATGTTTGTATTGCATTGATTTCTGAGGTTTCCAGATTAGAGCAACATCAGGTCCTTCTTCGATACGCTTTACAGATTCTTAACTCCTGCAGTTCTCATCCTTCACTGGAGCAGCTACAACGAGCTGGTGAAGCTCTTCATGATTGGATGCAGAAGCTTGATTCGAGGAGTTCAAAACTTGAAAATGCTTCATCTATCTTACAGGGAATGCTGGGAACACTTTCTTTGCCAAAGGTTAAAAATTCACCGAAGGGGAGGGTCTTGTTGAGAGCATTTTATGCAGTGAAAATTGTGATGATGTTCATCGCCAGTTTTCTCTTAGCAATATTCTCAGGCTCCTCAAAGCCATTAGTGGACATACAAGTTCCAAATGATTTCTCATGGGCCATGGCTTTCAACGATCTGCAACTCGTTGTTAACAAGGAGCTGAGGAGTCGACTGCTGTTGGATAAGCCAGTAATATTGAATGAGCTGGGTGAAGTTGATGGATTTGCCAGGTGCCTAAATGCTGTGATGGTCACCATTACTCAAAAGAAAGATGAAAAGGAAATAGCCAGAAATAATGATGTTGAGGAAGTGAAAAGAAGATGCGGGGAACTAATTTTGGAGCTGAGTAAAAGTTCAGCATGTCTTTCCTATGAGTTGGAGCTTCTTGGAAAGAAGTTGAATGACTTCTTCGAGCTTATCATGTCAGGGCGCGATGGTATTCTTGGTAGTTTAACAACCTCAGAGGAAGGTAGAAAGCTGAAGTATTAGGAGGTTGATTTTGGTCCTTACATGCTACTGGTGATATACACCTGGTAGCACTGATTTGTATCCTGTTCAATGTTAGGCCATGAAAAGTTTGTTCCTTTAAAAGGAACAAACTTGAATTTAGGTACAAATCATAATGCAGCTGTTCATATTACTTATTTTGTTTGGTCTGTAAGTTGGGTTCTCAAGCAAAAACTCTTATTGGGAAATCATTCTGTTTGGTCTTTGTTTGTGTATATCTATTAGTAAGAGTAGTGGTAATTACTTGTCTGTATTATTGATAATTTTCTTTTCGCTAGCTTCTATGTTGTAGGCTTGTCAGCTGGTCGATGCAAAGCTGGAGATTGCTCTGGGTTTTCAGAGTATTGGTTCCATTGCTATGTCTTAATGGTGAGATTTCAGCGATGGTTCAATAGATTGCTTGAGATAGGTTAAGTGTTGTAGAATTGTTTTGGTTGTTTTGGGAGCAAGTTAAGAGTTCTTCATTTAAATTATATAATTTATCAAAGCCTGGTTTTGTATTGCATGAGATAAAAATTTAGTTCATAAGAGATTTGGCTTTTTGGTGAAATTGGCCCGGATGGTATTTTTTTCGGAAGTGCATGCAACATAAATTTAATATGTTGCATTTGATTAATAGTTTTTTGGTTAAGATTTCAGATTGATTGGCTCTTTTGTTCAGACGTAAAAGGTTAACGAAAGTCTGAGGTAGATTTACGTGAAATTGGAAGTTATCATATTAGAATGTATCTTGTTAAATAAATTGGATTTGTTTATTGCTTTGATTTGGAATTATATATATTAATGGATCAGCGGTTTTGATGTTTGTGATCTCTTTCTTGTAAGAGTTATGTTTGTTTGGAGAATTGAGTTCAAAATTTTCAAAATTTTCGACGTCACTTTTGGAGCAATACTAAATTTTGTAATCCATGATTTCCATTTCCTTTGCTGAGGGCCTCAAATTGATGAAATGCTCTGGGGTGATGCACAACGAAATATTATGCAGGGAGATACATTCGGGGTTAGTAGTATTAAGGTGATATTTATTATAATATCATTATAATACCATCAAATTAACATGTATTTGCTTAGAGAGACATTGTGATTATTATTGGGATTTGTGGGAGGGGAGAGAATTTGAAGATTTTCTAAACGTGTCTCACTGCCTGAAGAAAAATTTTTTTGTTCAGACGTAGAACTATGTCTGTAGTTTTCCACGTGTTATTGTGGTCTCACTAAAATAATCAATTCTGACACGTAAAAATTGAGTGACCCAGCCTGAACCAATGATGTAAAAATACTCTCCGAATAACGTCAAAATAATTTCGTAAAAAATGACCACGCACCGCGGTGTTTAGGGGTTATTTGGGGTTGGTGAGTTATTGGGAGCGGAATAATCCTGTAATAACGATAAAATAATTTGTTGTACCGCTTTAATAGAGGGGTTATTTCGACATTATTGTTTGGGTTATTTGGGAGTTATTTGAGGGTTATAGCGGGGTTATTACAGTGTCTCTGTGCTGGTTATTTAGGGGTTATTTCAGAGTTACTGCGGGTGTTCTATGGGTATTATCGAGGGGTTATTAGAGAGTTATTGAGAGATTATTTCGGTGGGTTATTGTGGGATTATTGAGGGTTATTTGGGGGTTATTGCGGTGTTTCTGCGGCGATTATTGTGGGGCTATTTGGGGAGTATTTGTAGGTTATTGCGGGGTTATTGTGGGGAGTTTTTGCGGGGTTATTCACTAGTTATTGAGGGATTATTTAAGTAGTTTTGTGGTGGCTTATTGAAGTGGTTCTCGTGGGGTTACTAGGGGTTATTAGTGTGTTAATGTGGGGCTATTGGGGCGGTTTATTTTATTAAATGTAACGCTTGAAACACCACCTGCCTGTTGTGAAACATAAAAGGCGTCGTTTTCGATTTTAGACATTCATATTCAAAAGAATGTGCTAGCATTTGGCATTCGCCGGTGAGGTAGGGTTTTCCTCTTCGCCCTTTATTTTTCGATACAAAATGGAAGACACAAACGAGCCTATGAGGATGTTGGAAGAGCAAATGAAAATGGTGAAGAAAGATAGAAGGAGATGGAATCAGATAAGTGCCTTCAAAGCATATCAAGGTAACATTGTTTGTTGTTTTTAACCCTCAATAAAATCCATGTAGTATCATACAATGGCTAAAATAATGTTACAAAATAATGCCAAAACAGCTTCAAAATAACCCGCATAGTTGAAAAAAAAAAAAATTGAAGGGATATTAGTGGTTTTTGTTTTTTGTTAAAAAAACACCAAAATAAGCCTCAAAATTATGGTGTTATTTTTAGAGTTGATGGGATGTTATTCCATTATTTTCCATGTGTTATTTTGGCATTAATATGGTATTATGATTATGGTGATAATAGGGTGTCATTATGCCTCTCTTATGTTAATTTGATGTTATTATGCTTATATTATGCTTCTATACATGTAACTTTTTGAACCTAAAGACCATGAATTGTATTCCTCAATAAAATCTTTGTAGAATCGTACAATGGCTAAAATAATGTTCCAAAATAACCCCAAAATAATTTCAAAATAAACCACATAGTTTTGGATTTTTGAGGGGAGATGGAGGTTTTTATTTGTCAAAATAACTCCAAAATAACTCCAAAATACTCTTCAAAATTATGGGTTATTTTAAGATTTACGGGGTGTTATCCCATTGTTTTCCATGTGTTATTTCTGTTTTTTTTTATTTTGTTATTTTGGCATTTATATGGTGTTATTATTATTCTTGTGATAATATTGAGTCATTATACCTATATTATGTTAATATGGTGTCATTATTCTTATATTATGCTTCTATTCATGTAGATTTTTGAACCTAAAGGCGTGAATTATAGATGCTATCCATCAGCAGTTAGAGATGTTCTTTATAAGGTTAAGTCTACCATTTATGAGGAGACATGAAATAATTTGAAAGCAATGAATATGATTCAATTTTTTGAACTCCCTCAATACCGTCGAGATCATATCTTAACTGTGCACAAATTGAGATGTTTGGATATTGATTGAATGGTCTTAGCTAATATTTGATCCAGATGAAGTTGCCTTTCTCATAGGCATGCCCAACAAAGGACCAACAACTAAATGAAATAAGGTTCCCTTTTATGGCGTGAATGTCTGACAAATAAAAAGTGACCTATTGAAGGTTGCATTAGGGTTGTCTTCTATTCCCTTTGATGATCTATTTCTTAAGTTTTTGTTGTCAAATTTATTTTTTTCCTTCATGCAATTTTAGCATGGACAAAGGTCTTTACTCGATCTGTGAGAATGTACATGTTTTTTCATCATTAATTGACCTGCTATTGTATTTGAATTTCCCATTGAGCAAGCCAATGTCTGCTTCATTAAAATAAAGAGGGACTAACCAATGGGATACATGAATAGTTTTGTTTTTCTTCTGACGGTTAGTATCCTATACTTCCATATGAAAAGTTTCCTTATGTATTTTGGTCAAATTAAGTAGTGATTTATCTATATTTTACATAGCTTTAATTTTATGAGCACACATCTTTGGTCGCCCCATTGCTCTTGAGGCCAGACCTCGCATGCTGAGGTGGCCTATAAGTCTGAGCTAGAACCCATCACATATTCATACAACCTCTAAGAGACTAAACCCTGCAATGGTGAGTCATTTATCTCACAATCCGTTGAATGTGTTATTCCGATTTATGTCTTTCTTTCTTTGAAATGCTTTGTAGGATTTTGATATTTTTGTGGATTTAAAAGAGGATGAGTATCATTTACTGGCCCTTCCAGTTGAAGGACCATCCTGTAATATGATCAGAATCTCGCCACAGAAAGCTCACTCGATGCCACAATCACCTGATTTTTTTATCTTAATCCTGTTATTCTATATCACATCAGCCCGCAATGAACACAGACACATACATTAAGTAATATTGGATTAGAAGAAATATAACATTTACTTAGTGATCAATAGAAATTTCCTTTTGACTTTCAAGCATCTGTGAATATCCATTTTACCAATTTAGATAGCAGAATGTCAGAGTTACAATCTCAAAGTGAATAATTAGAGAAAGAAAAAAACAAAACTGAAGGTAAATTTGCCATAAAAGGGTACATGAATCCTCAATTGATGGGTTAAGGCTAGGTAAAATAGAAAAAAGAGGAAATTAAATACCCCATGTACAACAGTACCACAGAAGAAAATACAACTAATAAAGGAAGTGGAGGAGCCTTCCAAATATTCATTAGATGTTTTGATTGCACAGATTCAACAATCGATAGAAATAGTGGATGAGTATGTTTCATAAGAACCAATAAAAAGAGACTCTCAACAACCAATTATAGAACATCTCATTACATATCCTGAAGATGTAAATAAAAAGGATGAGGAGAAAGACCAACACATTACAGAAGCCTGACATGTAAATAGAGAGTAAGAGAACCAAGACCAAGTTAGGGATGAAGCTGAAGATGTACATATAAAGGACGAGGAGCAATAACACAACTCATTAGAGATCCTTAAGATGTAAATAAAGAGGATGGGAAAAAGTGCAGCACATTACTGAAGACCAACATGTAAATTGAGATGAAGAGGACCAAGACCAAGTTAGGGCAGAAGCTGAAGATGTACATATAGAGGATGAGGAAAAAAATATCTCATTACATATCCTGAAGATGTAAATAAAGAGGATGAAAAGAAAGAACAACACATTACAAAAGCCTAACATGTAAATAGAGAGGAAGAACACCAAGAGCAAGTTAGAGCATAAGCTTAGGTTGTACATATAGAGAATGAGGAGCAAGACTCAGTCCAGAAAATGATGATGAATATCCTGTTAAGATATGCCATACAACCTACGCTTGATTAGTCTCTTGTGCCATATATTGTCATTATATATGAAGAGTTATTGATTTTGCAGGTGAGTCCAACATCATTAGTGATTCATTTTCCTGGTGGAGCTTAAGTTCAATGCTGTAGCAAATACACTGAAAAGTGAGTAAACTATAATTTTTTTTGTTCTGCACTACTTTGGTATACATTCTCCCAAAAATTATATGTTTGAAATTCAGGGATATGTTTATAATAAGAGAACGACAAGTTGTAATAAGCCGAGCTTGCATTAAGGATATATTGAATAATGGTTGGCTATCAAATGAAAGGTAGATTGCTTTGCATTAATAATGGAAAATAAGAGGCTCTAATCACCACAATTATTTAGATCCTACGTCTACATGTATTCACTTCATTGGGTAATATTCAAGTTCAATTGGTTTGCATGCATTCAAGCACATCCACCATTATAAAAGCTTAGGAACCATAATGTTTTCTTTATGTAGTGGTACATAAATGATAACTCTAAAGCGTTTGTTAGGCACATAACGAAGGATACAATTAAAAATGTTAAACTTATTTTGATACCAATTATGAATAATCAATATCAGACGCTATTGGTTGAGGAATTGAAGAACCACAAATGGAGATTATATGACTCCTTACCCAACAAAATTTTTATATTGATCACCCACGACATCATGAGAACACTTAGCACAATATAATTCATTTTTGAAACAAGTTTAATATGTTTTTATTGATTTAATATGCTTTTATTGATTTAATATGCCTTCATTGGTTTTATCCAAAATTAAAAAATGTAGAATAAACATCTTGTGAGGGATGTCGGGGAGGCTTTTAGAAGTAACTTGCGAAAATGACCAGTTTCTATGATGAAAGAATTTCTAGTCCAAGCAAATAGTGTTGATTGTGGTGTGTTCGTACGTAAATACATTGTAACACTTGCACAAAAATATAGAATTGATTGGAGGGATCATTTCAGAAGACAAGATTACATGCTATTATTTAGGGCAGAAATTGCATATGAAATGTATAAAATTGCATGGTCTAAAACATAGTTGTAATTACTACATTTTTTTATCATGCGGACATTAATTGAAGAAGTTTCTTACATTTATAATGGTTTATGATCCAGATCTTGTTATCATCAAGTATTTGTCCTTTCATGCAGAGCCCTTTGTTTTTAGTGCCATAGATTCAATGGCTGACTTTTGTTTTTGGTGTTACATTTCTTTGTAACAATAGATTTTGAGGATATCAAAATTTGAGTATTTCAGCTCTTTGCTCCCTTGCCATCATTCCCTAGTTAAGAATAACGAAAGTCGTCTCTATGCACATAATTCAAAGTAACATAATGCATGAATTTATTTTATAAAATCCTTGCTTAATACCTAAGAATATCTTTCTTTCGCGGTAGATTCAAGAGAATTTGTGGTTGTGCTACTACAGTGCTTTGTAACATCTGATTTTGCAGAGACTTCCATGTGGCTAGATGCAAATGATGTGTATGAAATCTCTATCTAACTAAATTGCAGAATCCAATGATAACTTCAGTATCATGGTTTACAGTAGATGGGGCAGAGTTGGAGTGAGAGGTCAAGATGAAATACATGGTCCTTACACCCGAGAGACAACAATAAGAGAATCTGAAGTAAGGTTCTTTGACAAGACAAAGAATCACTGGTATAACAGATAACAAGGCACATTACTTGCAAACTATCATTTCTATCATCTGTTTAAGGCACATTATTTTCACTTTATCATTTGTCAATACATCAGCATTTTATTGTGATTTAGATAGGCATACATTAGTGATTGAGTAATGTGTTATTTAATTACAAATAACAAGCTAAGGGAAGTTGCACAGCCTCCTTATATGTTACCAATTTTATTGATGTAGCAGGATAAAGTTGATTAATACACTGCTGTGGAATGGGCTTCTACATGTTTTTAGATTGATCCGATGTTAGAATATCGTCAACAAAGGATTAGGGAGGATGATTAAACGTGGTACATCCTCAGGATGTGAATAACCTCATGTTTCGGCCCCACAAGTAAACTAAAATAACCTCCCGTAACGCCAAGAAGACCACCAATAATCCTGCGTCTCGGCTTCAATAACTCCGCAAAACGATTGGCATAACCCTCCAATAACCCCACCGTTTTGCCTCAATAACCCCACAAAACGATTGGCATAACCCTCCAATAACCCCTCCGTTTTGCCTCAATAACCCCATGCATAACACTGAAATAATCTTTGAATAACCCTCCAATAACATAGTAATAACCCTGAACCTAAAATAACATGACAAAACTTCAGGACGTGAATAACCTAGCGTTTCAGCATCAATAACCCTGCAAATAAACTCAAATAACCCTCCCGTGATGTCGAGAACTCCAATAATCCGCGTATCGAACACAAAACAACTTGAATAACCCTCCAATAACCCCGCCGTTTTGCCTCAATAACCTCACGCACAACCACTGAAATAACTTTTGAATAACCCACCAATAACGCAGTAATAACCTCAACCGAAATAATGCCAAAAGATGTCGCGGTTTACTGTGATTATTGGAAGCTTATTGCGGAGTTATTATTGGGTTATTGAATACTTTCCGTGGAGGTTATTAATGCATGGACTACGAGTTTTTTAGTGGATTATTGCGAGATTGTTCTGGGTTTATTGTAATGCTGGTGTGGGGTTTTTGAGGCGTTATTAATGGGTAATTTAGATTTGGAGGTTATATATATATATATATATATATATATATATATATATATATATATATATATATATATATATATATATATATATAAGCTAAACAAATTACATTTTAAACTGTCAAGATAACTAAATAATTTTATATTATAAATAAATAAATAAATACTTCTCATAACATTACTAAATAAATTTATATCATTAAAAAATAAAAAAAAAACAAAATTTCTTAGACTGTTAAGATAACATCACTTTTTAAGTTAATATCTCAAGTATATAAGCTTATCTTCTCAACACAAAATTGTCCCACATTAGGCCAAACAAAAAACATAACTTTAGATATCATTAGTCTAGGTTGGGTGAAGCTAGCTTTCTACTGTGTTATATACTTGATATTTAGTTGAAAGCTTGATACTTTTTCTCATTTAAGCATAGTTAAAATAACAGTAAATTCAACAGAGTAAAAATGTATCATCTAACAAAAAAAAAAAGAAAGAAAAAAGGAAAAAAAAAAAAAACTATAATAAGAAATGCAGAATTACTTCATTCACATGCAGAAATACTAAACAATAACTTGAAACTCACAAGTAACTATTTTTAAAAGTACATCAACACCTAAACAACCGAAACAAATAAAATAATTTTTAATAGGCTTAAATACCACTGATTGAATGCATCAACAGTTCAACATATGTTTTCGTTGGTTGTGGTGTAAAGTATTCCTGCTATTTGAAGTAATTGAAAATGAACGTTAAAGATAAACTTCATTAAAAAAATTCTACTTGTATTGAATTTCAGTTATATACTTGATTGAAAAAATCTGACATTACAAACAAGTTTGTCTCGTATTGGATAGGTGATTCTTGACTTGTTGACGCCTCTTGCTCTTTTCCTATATGTAATGGTTCGAGTTAGAGAAAAATAATGTTAGATCAAGTAATACTCTTTTTGAACATAGAAATACATACTTTTTACTCTCTTGTTTTTCTCTCAATATCCTTTTAACCTAGAAGTAGATATTTATTTCGATCTCATTTTTGTGGGATCATTCAAATTGCATTCTCTTGGTGTTGATTTCTTTTTTTTTGGATTTTTTTTTGCTTGAGGTGTTTTCCCACCTAATATGTCTTCAACACCAATAAATAATTATTTAAATGACTCCAACATAAATTGTTCGGCAAGCTCATTTCCTTGTACTTTATTAATAAGCTGATATGCAAACATTTGATCGTGTGAGCGAAACAGAAGGCTGCTTGAAGATTCATTGAACATTTAAAACTCCTTGAGATGTCTGTATCCGAAACTGTTATATATATATATATATATATATATATATATATATATATATATATATATATATATATATATCCCTTTTTGCATTGATAGATCACCGCAATAACAAATATTTGTCATGAATCTTTGTAAAATTTACCAAATTCAAAAGACGTAGAGAGTGGGCACACAATATTCTCATCATTTCAAATTTCTTAAAGCTGCACATGATCTCACAATTATTAACCCTGTCAAACTTAACAAACCAGGTTTGTTCGGCTCAAGATTATCTAACATCTTTATTTAGAATTCAGATTCACTGTCCATGAATAATTCGACTGTAAGTCCACATAACCCATGCAGTAATTCGTCCTTAAACATTAAGTATACTTTCCTAGTATAAAATGAAGCAGCTTGCTGCATCACTGGGCTGGTTTTCACCGCAGGTGTAATAACAGAATGAGAAATTTTAAAATCTTCATCCTTCTCGTTTGTTCTCCATGATTACATAAAATTTTCAAGACCTAGAAAATAATCTATGAGAGAGCTTGTGGGCTTCAATACGCCATGACATATATTATTTGTTAACTCACTTCTCTGTGTTGATAAGATTCACATTCCAAATATTTCTTTATTAAAGGCAGTTAACCACTTACGTCTTATATTGTATAAATCATCTAACCATACGTTGTAGTGTTGGTTTACTATCTCAATCATTGCAGACCATGTATCTTCAAACTCCTCTTTGTAATCACACTTGCTTATGCATTTATAAAAAAATTGTTCACACTCTTTGTAATCTATGTCGAGTGTGTGGAAGACAATCTTCAATGGCTCTTGTCATCGCTTGATCTTGGTCAGTAACTGTGATTGAATGGTTGTCTTTCATTATATGAAAGAATGCTTTGAATAACCACTTGATAGAATTCAATCGTCTCGTCGAATAAAAAATTAACTCCGAAGAGAACATTTTGTCAATGGTGGTTAACCCTAACATAAGGAGCACACCATAAATTATACTTATTCACTTGGTAGCTTGTATAAAAAATTATGACATCCTCAAAGCACTCATAATCATGTTTGCAAGACCCATCACTCTATAAGAAGCTCGTCAGCCTCAGCTTGCCTCTCCATGAACAACTGTAATATAAATAACTTCATCAATAATCCTGCAAAGCAGCTAAAATAACGCAGCAATAAGCTCCGCCCCCACCCCCAATATTCCTTACATAACCCCGCAACAACGCCGAAATAACCCCCATTATTGAAGCGGTACAGTGGGTTATTTGGGCGTTATTACGGGATTATTCCGCTCCCAATAACCCCCAGCCCCAAATAACCCCCTAAATACCACGATATGGGCTCATTTTTGCATGGTTATTTGGACGTTATTTCAGGATTATTTCTACATTATTGGTTCGGGCAGGGTCACACAATTTTTACGGGACGAAATCCATTTTTTTAATTAAGTGTGACCACAATAAAACGTGGCAATATTTCATATGACTCCGGACGTAGCTCTACGTCCGGAGTCTGGATAGAAAATTTTTTCGAGAGAGATAATTTACCTGGAAATTATGGGTTGCTTAGGGCCCGTTTGGGGCGGCTTATTAGAAGTGCGGCTGCGTCTTCATAACGCTCTAGAGTGTTTGTTTCACGCGTAAGGATTGCTGTAGGATATTGCTGGACGCCGCTTTCAACTTATCCTTCGTTATTCGTGGCCGCCCCCGCGGACCCCACTTTTAGCTTATCATTCGCTCTTATTACCCTCTCGTCCCCGATCCCGTTGCTCGACTTTATAATTTGCAAGAATTTATGAACTCAAATTTATATATTTATAATGATTTTGTTAAGTCCAAGCATTCAACACAAGTATACATATCGTATCAAGTAATACAAGGCTCTAATGGAGTCATGGTTATCGATCCGACAGAGAAGTTTGGAATATATAAGAAAGAGTTCACAATATAGGCAACGTAGCACTAAAATCCGATATTTAATTTGAAATTAAAGTTTACTACTTACTACTATTATGCACGAAACAATAACAATTAACTACACTACAATTACTTCTAACAACTTTAGAAACAAAATTAACTAACAGACACACTAAACTAAGTATTTGAAAGATTTTCGATATATAAGAAAAGTATTTTTCCTCTTGTAATGAGAATATGATGTGTGGATTGATATGGAACAAATATTTATGTTATTGTGAACAAATGGAACAAATAATTATGTTATTGGGAACACAGATATTTGTGTGGATTGATATGGAACAAAAGGAAGATTCATTAAACATTTAAAACTCCTTGAGATGTCTGTATCCGAAATTGTAATATATATATATATATATATATATATCCCTTTTTGCATTGATAGACCACCGTAATAACAAATATTTGTCATGAATATTTGTAAAATTTACCAAATTCAAAAGACGTAGAGAGTGGGCACACAATATTCTCATCATTTCAAATTTCTTAAAGCTGCACATGATCTTACAATTATTAACCCTGTTAAACTTAACAAACCACGTTTGTTCGTCTCAAGATTATCTAACTTCTTTATTTAGAATTCAGATTCACTGTCCATGAATAATTCGACGGTAAGTCCACATAACCCATGCAGTAACTCGTCCTCAAACATTAAGTATACTTTCCTAGTATAAAATGAAGCAGCTTGCCGCATCACTGGGCTGGTTTTCACCGCAGGTGTAATAACAGAATGAGAAATTTTGAAATCTTCATCCTTCTCGTTTGTTCTCCATGATTACATAACATTTTCAAGACCTAGAAAATAATCCATGAGAGAGCTTGTGGGCTTCAATACGCCATGACATATATTATTTGTTAACTCACTTCTCTGTGTTGATAAGATTCACATTCCAAATATTTTTTTATTGAAGGCTATTAACCACTTACGTCTTATATTGTATAAATCATCTAACCATACGTGTTGACCTCATTTTTGATGAGGTCTTCTCTTCTTCTTTTTAGTACTTAGGATCTAGCCTTAGGCTTTTCCTTTGACTATCTTAGAGGACTAGAATTGAGATCCACCATCTAGAGTTTCAAACCACTTCTTAACTCCCTGCAAACTCCACAAACTTGACTGTAGACCCCTAATCACCTAGAAGGTTGAAATCAAATGTGGAAGTTTAAAGGATGAGCTCCTATAGGACTCTTTGGCCATAGGACTGTCCTGGGTGGCCTGGTCTGGTGAAGGGGCTGACTTACTCACACACTACACTCATACACTACACTTTCACACACCTCCTAAAACCACACCCATACCTAACTTGACCTCCTGACTCATGTAGGTGATTCACATGGATGGTCCTTAACCCCTAAGCCCTTGGCTAAGAGGGTTAGGAACAACATAGTGAATGTCTCAAATGAGTCTCTTCATGGCTCATGTGGGCTTGATGTGGCTTCATGGCTCAACCAAAATGATTTCATTCCACTCAAATTTACCTAATCTTCAATTTTCCAAATTTTCAATTTTTGACCCCCGGGACCCTACACCCGCCTAACCTACCCAAAGCCCTTGAAATTACCCAAATTTTTTCAAAATTTCCAAATCACCCAAAATTCCCCAAAATCAATCCCAAACATTTCCACATCACTCAAATTGATCATCCATACCCAAAAATACCAAAAATTCCAAAAATACCCCCAAATACCCTCCAAATACCCAAAATACCCCTCTTGACCCAAAATTCCAAAAATTCAGAAAATTCCTAGAAAATTCCAGAAAATCTCAAATATTCCCAATTTCATTTTGTTCAACTACACCATGTGCCAATTTTGTCAATTTACCCTACTTTTGTCAAAACCCCCAATTTGACCCCTTTTAACCCTAAGTGAACCCAATGTCAAACCAAACCTACCCAATTGACCCAAATTCTGGTCCAATTCAATTCTAAACTTCAATTCAACATTCCCAACACCAATCTAGACCAAATCCAAGTCCAATTTGATTGAAATTTGGATCCAATTTCACTTTTGGCCTTAAAGCCCAATTTGGACCCATGACCCAAACCTAACCCAAACTCACCCAATTCAACTCCAATTAACCCCAAATCTTTTCTAAATCTTTCTTAGCATCCCCACAAGCAAAACACTAACATGATTTGCCCAAAATTTAGACCCAAACCCCACTCAAATTCAACCCAAAGCTAAAAGGCCCAATTTTGACCTAAACCCAAACCTAACCCAAATGAGCCCAAACCCCTAAATCAAAGCCCAACCAAAGTCAAAACCTCTTTGAAACACTCCCATAAAAATTTCTCAACATTAATTTTACATCAATTTCAACCCTAGCCCAACATTGGCCCAACTTGGCCCACTTTGACCTATATTGGCCCATTCACCAAAAGAGCCCAAATTCAACCCAATTCAAACCCAAATCACCCCCAATTTGCTTCAAGTCACTCATGACACATCCATGAGCTAAACCCAACAATTATTTGGCCCAAACTCTTTACAAAATTCCCATCCATAAATTCATTTTTTAAACTTAAAGGCCCATTCCTTAAACCATTTTAAAAGCCCATCTTTCACCACATCCAAAGGCCCAAAATTGGTCCCAAAGCCCATATGACATTTCCCCTCATCATACTTTCAATTAAAATCATCCCTAAGTCCTAAACCAATGATCAAATAATTCTAAATGAAGCTTCATCCAAATTTCCACCAAATTATCCAAAATCCTTAAAATCCATTTTTATGAAATTGACAAACTTTTTCCAAGCCAAAGGTGAGCCATGAAGCCATGCATGAGCCACATGTGAGCCATGGGAGCCTTGGACACTCCACCATGCCATATTGGGCAAGGAGAGGGAGGGCTTTCCTTAATCCCTAAAGCTCATTAGCCTTAATCATGATTCACCTAAACTTAAATTTAATCCAAATATATTTGGATGGAGACTTCTCCATGCCAAAGCTGATCCCTTTGATCCCCCACAGCATCCAAAGCCACCTTGAGGGATGCACCAAGCCCAAATGGGTGGATTGACCCATTTAGACTCAAAACTAGCCATGCCCCATTCTACTTTGGATCAAAGCCTTTACACATGGCAATTGCCAATTGCTTGCACCAAGTCCTGCCACGACCCACCGACCTCGAGGGTGACCAATGCTCGGCCGGCCGGCCACCGGGTCGCCGGAAAACACCATGGTCGAGAGCTCACATGTGAGCCAACTTTGGAATTCTCCTCGTCGAGCTGCCCCATCCCCGGTGGCCATTGTAGTTGTTCTTCTCTTGCCAAGAGCAGCTCGATCCCAAGCCCTAACTCTCCCCGGGAGGCCCTCCACCCTCTCCTATTTAAACACCACCCCTTCTCGGCCATGAGAGGTGCTAAAAACAAACCTTAAGGAAACTCGCCAAAATTGTTCCGTACTACTCCCCATACATAGAGCATTTGATCCCCACTGAAATCCCTCTGCCATTTCTTCTCTGTGAGCTCAATTTCAGAGTTGAAATCCAAGCCCAAAACCAGGACATTTCTCCACAGTGAGCCAATCCCCAAATTGATTGGTCCTACACCTTCACCAGACCAAGAGAAGGTGTCCACCAGCAAAATCCCCATCTCCGAGCCACCCGGTTGCTCCGACCTCCAAGCTTTGTGATCGACCGTGGTCGAAATCTTACCAGGCAATTCACCGGATCGGGAGACTTCATGCTGGAGCTTGTCGGGATCCAATCGAAGGTGAAACAACCCTCGGATCGAAGCCACACTTCTCCGAGCAAAGATATGGCCTCACTCTTCTTCCCGAGCTTCGAACATTCTCCATTTTTATTGAGTAAATTTCATCCCACATAAACCGTATGGATGTGTTCGTCTTCTCGAGACGAATCCATAGAGCATAAGAACGTTAAATTTGGTCGAGTATCGAGTGAGATCTTAGGCCTAGAAGATGGACGGTTCTCGGGCTAGGAGGCTTGGGGACGATGAACGGATGCCGTTCATTTAATACACGCGCGGACGGACGGCTCAGATGGCGTCGAACCAGGAGATGGTACGTGAACCTCGGGGCCCGGGCTGCTGACTCAAACGGCGGCGTCGAATGAGAGCGCTTCGCGTGGCCGTTCGGAGATGCCGAGGATGACGCGGCGCCGACTCGGATAAATAGAAAATTAGGGATATTTCCTATTTATTTAATTCCCTCAACTTGGAAAATTCATAACTTTGTGTAGGAAAATCATAAAAATAAAATAAAAATACCCTCTTGCTCAGTGAACAGAGGAGAATAATGTGGAAAAGAAATCATTTAATTTCATCAAGTATTTTATTTTTAATAATTTATTTACTTTTTGCATTCTTTTAATTCTCCATGCATATAGGAAATTCACCATGGCATGAGACCATAGGGCTTTGAAGCCTCTGAATTTGGGAACATTCCCTGTATTTTCCAAAGTCGCAGGCCATCCCTATGAGAAGTTATTGATTTTTCAAATTCATGTTACTTGTTTTGAGTATTTTAATTCCAATAATTAGCATGTTGTGAAATAAATTCTAGGAAAATTTGGTGATGTCCCTTATGACCAGAGGACCCTAGGAAAAATAGGTTTTGAGTTAGTTCATTTAAAATAACCCTAATTGGCTTAAACACCCAAAATAGCTCCTTAATTAATTAGAGCTAATCATACATCAAATTGACTTGAAATCAATTCTCCACTGACCTTTAGGATCAGAGGAACCCACCATAGAAATTTTAAGTCAATTGGACTTGGTTAGCCCTACTAAATGGGTTGATTAAGCCATTTAACTATTTTAAACTTTAAAAATTCATAACTTTCAAAATACCTTTCAAAAATTCACTAAATTGGTTTTGGAGCCTCTCTGATATCAGAGGAATTTAAGAAAATTAAAATTTCAATTTTCTAAAAAATTTAATTTTTTGCATTATTTCAATATTTTAATAATTAAAAAATAATAAAAATCATAAAAATAATAAAATTCACTAAAATGTCACATTTTGAATTTTAATCACTTAGGAACAAATCCCATATTTTTCTTAGGTCTATTTAATGAGATATTAAATTTTAAAGCCCTAGGGTAATTTTAAAATTTAAAAAAATGTATTTTCTAGCATTTTCACTAAAATAATTATAATAAATCACAGAAAAATAAGAAAATTACAAAAATTGATTCTCTGAATTCCTTGATATCAGAGAGATTTTTGAAAAATATAAAATTCATTTTTCAACATTTATTTTATTTTTAAATTAATTAACACTCCAAAACTTAAAATAATTATAATAAAAATAATATAATTCAAAAAATCACTAAAATTGGTCCAAGTGATCCTCTGGTCATTAGAAATGTCCCATAAGTTTCTTAAAGACAGAAACTTTCCCTTGGTCATGTTATTAAATTTTCCTTGGAAATCTCTATTTTCTACCAAAAATAATTATATAAATAAATTAAATACAGAAAAATCACATTTTCTCCTCTCATGTCTTTATTGACATATGAGTGAAGTCACATAAAAATTTCAAGTTCATTTAAGTTCAATTTAGTGAGTTATGAAATTATTAAGCTTAAAGGGCAAAGTGGTAATTAAAATTTTAACCCTCAATTAAAACTTTAGGTTTAATAAAATTAACAAGTAAAATATTTGATCTTAATCTGATTTGGATGATTGAAATTTAAATAATTAAAGGGTAGAAACCCATTAAACAATTTAAAATAATTAAACCTTAATTAAATAATTGATTAAATTTGGGAAGAATAATAAAATTGGAATTATTAAAATAGGGATATTGTTAGGAAGAGATTTATTCTTTAATTTAAAGATCCCTAAATTAATCATCTCATTAATATTTAATTCTTAATTAAAATGATAACTCAAATTTAAAATATTAAATGACTTAACCATTAAACTAAAGTTAAATTATTAAACTCTTTTAAAATTTCAATTAAAATTAAAAATAAAATTAAATTAAAAATTAAATTAAATTAAATAAATGAAATTGAATTAAATTAAATTAAATCAAATTAAATAAAATTAAAAATTAATTAAATTAAATGAAATTAAATTAAATTTAATAGTAAAACTAAATTAAAGATTAATTAAATTAAATTAAATTAAATTAAAATTAAAAGTAAAATCAAATTAAAGATTAAATTAAATTAAATTAAATAAATTAAATTAAATTAAATTAAATGAATAAATTAAATTAAATTAAATTAAATTAAATAAATTAAATTAAATTAAATTAAATTAATAAATTAAATTAAATTAAATTAAATTAAAACAAATTAAATTAAATTAAATTAAATTAAATTAAAACATATTAAATTAAATTAAATTAAATTAAATTAAATCAAATTAAATTAAAATTAAATCAAGTTAAAATTAAAATTAAAGGAAATTAAATCAAATTAAACTAAATTAATTTAACACCAAATCAAAACTAAATTGAATTAAATTAAATTGAATTAAATTAAAATTAAATTAAATTAAATTAAAGTTAAAATTAAATTGAATTAAATAACATCACCTAAAACAGAAAGAAATTAAATATAAAGCAACTTGAACACTATTCCAAATTTAAACCCATTAATTGAATTTAAACTAAATCACAAACCATTTGAACACCAATTTACCCTCGAAAGCTTTAATTGTCATAACTCCTAAACAGAATATTAAATGAAATGTTACTTCACTTATAGGACATTCAAACATCCTAGTTCACTGAGCAAGATAATAACAAAACTTAACTAAACCTCGGACGATTAATTCATTTGTGTAATTGAATTCATTTGGACTTAAAACAATCCTAGAAATATTGAAAAGATGTTTAAGATTTGCCTTAAGCACTTCCTCGATATGATAGGATGTTCATAAGAACAATTGAACTTAATTGTTCTTTGATGAAGAAAATCGTCTTCAAACCAAAACACAAGGAACCTATACGTCATAGGAAATGACTAGCTATAGGATTAGGAACTTGGTAGAAAACCATAATCCTTCCCTTAGCTTTACCTAGGAACTTGTTTAAATATTCTAATTGTGTTTTAAGTGCAGCTTGGGATGACGGGAAGACCCTCCAGGTACGCTTTTATTTTATTGCAATTTACTTTCTTGCAATTTACATTATTGCAATTTATTTAATCGCATTGCACTTACTTTTCTTGCATGATAAACAACTGTTGCATGAAAACCCACACCTTTAGGATAGTCCCTGAAACTGAAACCAAAACTAAATTAAAAGTCATTGCAAGATAAAATTCACCGCCACAACATTCCAAAATATAAAACAACTCAAAATTTAATCACAAACGAACACAAAACTACAATTACAACTAAATTAAAACGTCCTGTTGGATGATTTGGAATACCTCGGATGATGTAACCTACGTGTTGCTAACGGGATTTCCACGGTCTAAATGAAAGTGTGGAACTCATTCAGTTGAGTTTAGCAAATTCATCTGGACTAAGTGAATCCGATAAAAATAACGATGCCGGAAGGATGGAACCGTGGGATCTTAACCGGTGTTGTTATAATCAACTTTAAGATTTGTTTAATTAAAACACAAAAAACACTTGGAAATTAAGATTTTCTTTAAACCAAAACACTTTTCTCATCCCCTGATTTATGACTTCTAAAACTAAACCTCTGCAACAACAAGGAGCTTGGAGCATGGTGGGCAGCACGACCATCGTCATCAAGAAAACTCGAATCTACATCAAAGAAACTCGTCTTAGAATTAAATAACAAAGCCATAGGACTTCGAGGTAGTTTGCCTATTGCAACATAAATCCTCAACTCTTCGTTAGGCATTTACATTGTAAATTAAGCTATAACCGGTCTTAGGATTTCGAGGTAGTCGTCTGATACGACATAAACCCTCACATCTTTGAGGCTATTTATATGATTCTATCATATAAATGTAAGCCCTAATTAATTAAAATTGACAAAATCAAAACATTAAATAGACATTAGGACTTTCCTAAATTCAAGCCAAACAATAGGATAGTCGGGAAGTCACCGAAGTTCACTTCGAATCTGTGATTTCTCCTACTTTTCTTCCTTTAAATTCCCAAAACAAAATGTTCCAAATTTGATCCATTCCCTATTGAAATTCCAAAATTCAATCCTTTGAAAACTTAAACTTTGAAATTCTTGAGAGCGAATTATTGATTATTATCGAGAGTTTTCTTAGGTGATTCCCGTCACTTAAGATGTAATTAACTATAGGGGCTTGCCCTTATAGGGAATTTTAAAGAACTCAGGTAATATAAACCCTGTTTAATGCTTGCATATTAAGCAGGAGAATTTGTCGGCTTATAAAATTGGTTCGCAGACCAAACGGATGTCATAAATCTTCTAGTTTATTTAATCGAGCCCCATCGTCAAGCAGTGTGCCTATTCTTCGGGATAGATACACGGTTTGTGGTGCGGTGCTCGTTTATATAAACTATTTGGGATGTGAGATTGGTTTGATTTCATATCTTAAAATCTTCAAATTTAAAATTATTTTCAAAGTTAAATACTACTTTTCAAATTATTTATTTAAATTAAATTAAAAATTCGCCGACAACTACTGTTAGGCGACCCCTTTTCAAAATAAAACACACAACCTAAAAATATGCCGACAATACGTTGTAGTGTTGGTTTACTATCTCAATCATTGCAGACCATGTATCTTCAAACTCCTCTTTGTAATCACACTTGCTTATGCATTTATAAAAAAATTATTCACAATCTTTGTAATCTATGTCGAGTGCATGGAAGAAAATCTTCAATGGCTCTTGTCATCGCTTGATCTTGGTCAGTAACTGTAATTGAATGATTGTCATTCATTATATGAAAGAATGCTTTGAATAACCACTTGATAGAATTCAATCGTCTCGTCGAATAAAAAATTAACTCCGAAGAGAACATTTTGCCAATGGTGGTTAAACCTTACATAAGGAGCACACCATAAATTATACTTATTCAGTTGGTAGCTTGTATAAAAAATTATGACATCCTCAAAGCACTCATAATCATGTTTGCAAGACCCATCACTCTATAAGAAGCTCGTCAGCCTCAGCTTGCCTCTCCATGAACAATTGTAACAAGAATTTGATATCACTTTGTTCAATTCTATTTCTTTTTTCTCTTTGAATAAAATTAAAGGCGTCTACCTTCGTGCACTCCAAGTTTTTTACTCTCCCAACCTCTACAACAAGAAAATTAAATGCATTTGTTGCTACAATCCCCGATTCTGTCATTGATTTCAATAAATCTTCATTTATCTCACTTATTTTTCTGTTGAAACGCAAAAGATGCTTATCAAAACTTTTCTCCAAGGGGTCGTCATGACTTCCTACATTATTCTTATTTTCTAATTGTCGTCAACATTGACAACATATTGAACCATAGCTTGACAGTCAGTCCTTGTGTCCCACTTTCTTGAACTTCACCGTCTTAGTGAATTGTTACCCTTTCTTGTGACCAACATTTCCACAAATGAAATTCTTCATCTTAATTTTCTTTGAGTTTGACCGATAACAGCTATGGTCCTTTTGGATAGTGAATCCAATATAATGTGCATATGCACAATAGTGATTATATGTTTCTTGCTCATTGTGGACAATCATTGCAAACATCTCCAAACTCAGAGAACTGCAAATTTGCATAATATGATGAAGTGGTTAGATATTGAAATAATACCAACCGAATACTACAATCTAAATAGTAAAACACATTCCGATGAGGTACATGTATATCAGGTGAGTTTCTATTTTTAGCTGGTATAAGCAAATCTTGCCATATGTAAAGTTTTCAGTTGGTATTTAATGAACTGTTCTTGCTCCTCATTCTATTTATTTAGATCTTTATTTACCTTCATAGAGTAATGCCAAAGAAACACTAAAAAAAAATCATAAGATTAACCCCAAAATACATTCAAAATAACACTAAAATATCACAAGAATAATAACAAAATAATAACATATAATAATCACCAAAATAGCATCGTAAAAATGTTGCTGTAGCACTACTATAATAGCTTTTGGAAAACAAGAACACGTCAGGGTGAAACTAAACACACTATTTGTTGGTTGAGAGAAGAGCCCGTCGCAACAGCTCGAGCTTCTAGAATCGCAAATGGAAAATGTGACACAACCCAAAATGTTCTAATTGAAAATGGAAAACGTGACAAAATAAGCAGGAAATCATGTGTCAAGCGGGAATACGACGCCTTTTCGAAAACATTATATTAAAAAAGAATTAATAATATTTAATTTTATTAATATAAATGTAATTAATTAGTCATATGCTTAATATTTAATAATAATTATATTTATATTTTAACTGTAACATATTATTAACATTATCACTTTATTATTATAAAACTATTACTTAGATAAAGTTAATATAAATAACTTCATCAATAATACTGCAAAAAAGCTAAAATAACGCCGCAATAAGCCCCGCCCCACCCCCAATATTGCTTACATAACCCCGCAACAACGCCGAAATAACCCCCATTATTGAAGCGGTACAGTGGGTTATTTGGGCGTTATTACGGGATTATTCCGCTCCCAATAACCCCTAGCCCAAAATAACCCCCTAAATACCACGATATGGGCTCATTTTTGCACTGTTATTTGCTCTTTATTTCAAGATTATTTCTACATTATTGGTTCGGGTCGGGTCACACAATTTTTATGGGACGAAATCCATTTTTTTAATTAAGTGTGACCGCAATAAAACGTGGCAATATTTCATATGACTCCGAACGTAGCTCTACGTCTGGAGTCTGGATAGAAAATTTTTTCAAGAGAGATAATTTACCTGGAAATTATTGGGTGGCTTAGGGCCCGTTTGGGGCGGCTTATTAGAAGTGCAGCTACATCTTCATAACGCTCCAGAGTGTTTGTTTCACTCGTAAGGATTGCAGTAGGATATTGCTGGACTCCGCTTTCAACTTATCCTTCGTTATTCGTGGCCGCTCCTTGGACCCCGCTTTCAGCTTATCATTTGCGCTTATTACCCTCTCGTCCCCTATCCCGTTGCTCGACTTTATAATTTGCAAGAATTTATGAACTCAAATTTATATATTTATAATGATTTTGTTAAGTCCAAACATTCAACACAAGTATACATATCGTATCAAGTAATACAAGGCTCTAATGGAGTCATGGTTATCGATCCCACAGGGAAGTTTGGAATATATAAGAAAGAGTTCACAATATAGGCAACGTAGCACTAAAATCCGATATTTAATTTGTAATTAAAGTTTACTACTTACTACTATTATGCAGGAAACAATAACAATTAACTACACTACAATTACTTCTAATAACTTTAGAAACAAAATTAACTAACAGACACACTAAACTAAGTATTTGAAAGATTTTCCATATATGAGAAAAGTATCTTTCCTCTTGCAATGAGAATATGATGTGTGGATTGATATGGAACAAATATTTATGTTATTGTGCCAAATAGGAGCATAGATGATTCTTTACCCTTAAAAGAGTACCCCTTCTTTTATGTAAAAAAAGAACATTGACGTATCCTAAGTTTAGTCACTAAATCTAAAGCTAGGTTGGGAGGATACCGGCTCTTACTTCAGAGCTCCCACTCACCCTTCACCCGAAGGCTAACCTTTGATATTAGTTACTAATCTTAGAACCAATTTGGGGATTTCAGCCTGTCATCATGAAATCTCTATATTGAAGTCCATCAAAACATATTTCTCTATTCATTTGCACTCAATTCCCATGAACTACGAAATTCATCTATAGAAATTGAATGGATCTTTCATTATGGTTGTAGGAGATTAAATCCTTTCAAACTTAATGTTCAACAACATAATTTAACATTTCAATTAGCCAAATCGAAAGTAAATTAAGTTATAAATGAAAAACCATCACAATCTTTTCATTCCATTAAAAGCACATCAAATCCACATCAATCCATCATCAAATCTCTATGCAAGAAGAAAACAAGGGAGACTACTCAGAATTCATGGAGAAGATACAATAAAACATGAATTTTATATATAAAAGAAAAGTCATACAAATCACAAAAGAAAATACAACTTACCTCTTTCTCTTCCCCAATGCAATTCCCTTGAAGTTCCTTTGAATCCTCTTCTCTCTTCTTTACAACACTTGATTCTCTCTTTAGAATGGAAAGGAAGAAGCAATCTCTCACTTTACCCCTTCTCCTTCACTCCTTAGAGAAGAATTCTTCTCAAATACTCACTCTACACACTCTACTCCTAAACCCTAATACTTAACACTCACTAAAACTACTCTAGAACCACTGAAGAAGCACACCATTTTCGTCCAAAGGCAGTTACTTATAAGATAGGGACGAAATCCCAAGAGTTTCCATAGGCACCCCTTCAAAAAGTCGCCAAAACTCTTCAAATTTGAACTCCACCAACTTCGGCCGACTCTCTTTCATGCAATTAATTCTGGACTCTCTAGATTTGGGCGCTGGCGGCGCCAGAATACTTTTTCACCATTTTGCTCCTTTTTGCTCCGGATTCGTTCCTTTTTTGCTTATTTTCACTCCAATCACCTAAAATTATCATACCTGTAACAAATCATGAAAAATACCTTTCTTTAAAGTGCAATATTACAAAAAATGGGTAAAATTATATAGCAAAAACCATATATATTTTTGGTACATCAGAATCCCCCAAACTTTAACTATTACTTGTTCTCAAGTAATCCTTTTACTACATAAAATATAATTATTGGCAATGTACTTTTCAACTGTAAGACACTAAAATTTTTCATTCAAAAGAATATATTTCTTAGATTTTCAGAAAGAAATTTAACAACTCAGGTTAACACTACAGGTGTAAGAATATTCAGCAATCAAGTCTAAGAGTTCTAGTCTTCTATTTATTTCAAGATGAACCATAATTTGTCATATTAAGAGTGCCTCAAAAGACTATGTGAAAAAGGAGTTCATGCAAACTTTATTTGAATGTAGGCCAATACATAAAACATAAATTCAGAAATGAAATCAAGTTTTCCCTTTAGTCTGATTCAAGTGAAGCCAATTTTTGATTAGGCATCTCCTGAAGCTTCTCCTCATAAATATTTTTTATTCTTTTTTTCTTTTCTTCTCTTTTCTCTTTTCTTTTTGGGATTGTTTTTCAATCCTTCTTTTTTTTCTCTTTTTTCTTTATTGAGGATTACTATATCTAGATAGCCCTTTAATGATTTTGAACTTCAATCTCCTCTTTCTAAAGTTCAAACCTGAAACATCACTTTACTATATAGTTAAGTATAAGCTTTATTATTCATCATAAAGTTACAATCTCTTCTTAACACACAATACTCTAAGTCCCTTAACATTTCAAAAATACTGTTTTCTTTACTTTAATAATTGACTATAATCACATCCTTTCATATCAAATATCTTACTTCTATAAAATCAACCTTTATCACTAAAAATTTTCATCCTATCCTTCCATAATACTCAACTGAAATGAAAAGTTTTAGTTATCTTATAATGAGGTTCAACTGCCAGAAGTTATGCTAATAATTTTTTAAAATATAATAATTGAGAATAAATAAAAGTTAGTATTTCTCTATCCTCCCCCAAACTTGAATTTTCAATAAATTTGAAACAGTTTATAGTAGAAGAAAACTAACCTCTCTGTGCTGGGATCTTGAAATCTTCAACAGCTATCTGGTATTAGCCAAAATTTACAACTAGCAAGCATGAAACAATTGGTAGCAGTGATATAACAATTTTAAATATTTGCATGGGTAAAGAGAAATTAATATTAAACATCTAAACATCAACAAAACACTACAACATGAAACAAACTATCATAGTACTACACAGTCCAGCTAACTATTTAAATGTTTCAGTACAACACTACAATACACCAACAGAGTTACACAACCTATGAAAAATAAATACTACAACACAACAGTACAACAACAGGGTTTCACATCATATGAAAAGTAAATATCCACTACATCACATCAGTACAACACAACACAACAAGAACAACAGAAATAAAACAAACAATCTACCAGTCTCCATCACCAGGATCAGCAGGGTCATCAACAGGGTCATCAGCAGGGTCAGGTCTATATGGTGTATAGCTGGGGCAAAAAGAAAATATCACATCAGACTCCCCCCTCATAAATCTGACCTGAGCATCATAATAAGCAATATCGAACTCAACTCTCCTCTGCAGATAATCTTCATTCACATCACTCCTCACCTCAAATATATCCATCCGACCATGGAGTCTATCTACACTATCACTCTGTAGTCTCAGCTGCTCCATAATATCAGATAAGGTAGGCGGCTCAGATGTAGATGTAACATCATAACTCGTAGTAGGAATATTGGTACTCCTACGCTCAACTCTGGCTCATACATGAGACTCATAAGTACAGATAACATTCTTTGTAATTGGTCTCAGAGGTATAGCCACTTCTTCAGAACTACTAAACTCCATTCCAGACTGAATACAGAGGGCATGAACTAAAGCAGGATGTCCTAATCCTCCAGTGGTCTCGCCTCTAACAATCGTCTGAATATTCTTGTAAATAATAGCTCTAATATCAATCTTTTTCATCTTCTGTATACAGTAGTTCAGAATCGCTCTATCTCTAGTAACTTCGCTGTGGTGATAAGATGGTAATAATCTCGCAGAAATGAAATAATGCCAAACTTTTGAAGCAACATTCAATGTGGAGGCGGGGAAATTTATCAACTATTTTTGACTTACTTTCCATTCTCCTCGCCCGTCAGTCAGAAAAGTGATAAATTCTCTCATATTCTCCCTCCCAGTGTCAAAGTTTTTGTATTCACAAACGAATGGTTCCCGAGTCTGATAGAAAGCATTGATACGCTGAGGAGTAAACTCAACCATCTTCCCTCTAACAAGCACATACTCAGTCTCAGTCCAGGGTATATTCGAATAGAATTCTCTAACAACTCCCATAACAGCATTCGCAGTGAAATAACAAAATCGCTCCCAATTCCGCTCTGCAATCAATTGTTCTACAGATCCTCCAGGACTATCAAAAGCTCGATCCTGGATACACTACTTATTGTGAAGGTAAGAGTTATAGCGAAATTGGGCTTTGATGTTGACGAAACTCTCCTCATCAAAATCTAATTTACTCTTCCCTTTACTCATCCTTGGAGCCATGTGAATTTCTAAATTTTACAAGAAAATTCCAATAAATCCCAAATTCACAATGTAACAAACTCCAAACACTATTCTAAACAAGTAAGAGCAAATTTTATCATGGAAATCTCAAAATCTATTTAAAACTCCAAAAATTCCACCATAAGCAATGTGAGAGATTTCCATGGCGAAAATCTAAAAATTTTAACTTAAAGTGAAGCTCTTACCAAGAGAAGTGTAAATCTGGTGTCGAAAAGCCTTAAAATCGCCTTGAATCCGAGATCTAGCAAGCCCTAGATCTTCAAAATCGCGAAAATGGAGGAGGAAGACGAAGGAAAAGGAAACATTTGCGGGTCCCAGGGAAAAAATTGCGAAATCGAGGGTTTTAGGCCTTTTACTGGGTTCGAGCGTCGGCGGCACTCTATTTAAATAAATTGGCCAAACTCTTTGGATTTGGGCGCTAGCGGCGCCAGTCCAAAATCTTTTCTGGGTCTGAAAATTTTTTGGTATTTTTGATCGTTTCAACGTCCACAATGATGTTTAACACTTCAATAGGCATTTACATCATCCCATAAGCAATAATTAACATAGTTCTTCACACAAACAAAACACAACAATCTTATATATATATAATCCAAGTTACATCATAGACACCAAATATGTTCATTCAAACAAACTACTCTTAGATGTTTAGTGCAGCAAGTACTCTACGATAAGCAAACACTAAGATCTAAGCACACAATAAAAGTAAACACATCCAAATCCAAATTCAAAGAAAATATTACACAAACCAAACATAACTAAGCAAAGTAAACTAAACACACAACAAACATAAGTAGAATCCATCAATTACTCCACATCAGTTTCAGAACTATCCTCTCCTCTAATGTCTCCAATTGATTGCTGATGCAAAAAAAAATTATAAAATGGACTAAATGGAAATTCTTTAGGCTATTCCTCAACAATCACCGCGTTCTTCTTCATCAGATAGATCAAGCCTATCTCAATTCGACTAGTATGATCGAATTGTTCTTTCATTCTCCAATCTATAAGATCGAATAAATCAGAAATGTTATTGATCACATTCATAACGTTCCGTACCTCAGTCTCCAACTGTTTGATCCTCTTCAATATCATTCTGGAACCTTCAGGAAAATAGGGTTGAATTGGTTGTGAAGTATGTGTTAGTTAATCAGCGAGCAAAGTCATGTCATCTTCATCTCCAACTGTCTAGTAGTCATAGGGATTAGTTGGATCAATAGGCTTCCATGGAAGAAGAACCTTTTCCCAACTTTCATAAGGAACCTGTGACTGACTACATAACATAAATATGGCGGATGGGTGTCCAAGCCCATATTTAAATCCATGCACAATTAATCCAAGTACAAATTTCACAATAATATTACCAATGTCAACCGGTCTCCCAGTTTGAATTCAAAAATTCAAAATGGCGCTTTCCTTGGTGACCCACAATTTTATATTATGATATTTTTAATTTAATTGCAACGACGCCAAAAACTTGACCCCGCTATATTATATATATAGAATTGTAATTGTTTATGTTGTGGATGCTACGCAAGTATACGTATCGTATCAAGTAATACAGGGCTCTAGTAGAGTCTTGGTTATCGATCCCACAGGGAAAGATAAAATTAAATAACAAATAATTTTAAAATAATAATAATAATTTTTAAATAGTATACAAAAATTTAGAATTCTAAATTTAAGCGCAATAAAGTAAACTAAGTATTTTAATTAGGTAACTTAACTAAGTAGAAAATTAATACGTATGGAAAGTGCAGAAAATTAAACTAATTTCTAAATAAGTCTTAACTATTCGTAAAAAGTATCTTTCCCTTGTTTAGAAATTTAAGTGATTGATGAATTTAAATAGATAATTTTAAGGTATAGTGACAAATAGGAGCATTCCTATTCTTTACCCTTTGGTCCGAGTGTAAAGAATATTGACTAATCCTATGTTTGATTACCGAATCTGCGGCTAGGTCGGGAGGATACCGACTCGCCACTTCGAGCTCCCACGTTCCCCTCGCCTGAGGGCTAACATCTACACTTCAGCTCTCAAACAATAAGACCGAATTAAATATTTTAGTATGTCACTCTAAAATGCTCAATTCTACGCCCAGTGATATTATTTCCCTATTTATTTGCACCTTCCTTCCAAAGCTTTTGAATTCCCTGAATATCAGATGTAATTTTTACTATAGTTGATATTCAACACATTTTAACAAATCAAATGGCTAGTTTGAAAGTAAATTAAGTTTTAAGTAAAAATTATCACAATTTATTAATATATAAAAGTACTTCTATTTTTAGTTCATCAAGTCACTTAATTTCATAACAGGGAGAAAAACTAATAAACTACTCAGAATGCATGGGAACTAAACTAAGCATGCATTTCATTAAAGTTAAAAACAATAAATACAAATACTTATCTCGATTTATCCCCAAGCAGACTCCTCGCAGTTCCTTTGACTCTTCCTTCCAGTACAGCAAGACTCACTAAAAACTCACTAACTCACTAAATACTCACTAAAGACTCACACACAACACAAAATAACACTTAACCCACTTAAAATAACACTTAACACAAAATAACTTCACACTTTGAGGCTGAATTTCGGCCTCTATATATAGAGGTGAGCAAAGGACCAAGAGGTGTGTAAGCATCCCTTCAAAAAGTGTCCAGGTTCAATGTATCTGAGCCATTTGAACTAGCTCGCCGTCGGCGACGAACTACTTCGCTGTCGGCGAGGCTTCTAGAAGATCTTCAAACCGCACTATCTCGCTGTCGACGGGCTTGGGCTCGCTGTCAGCGAGACAGTTATAAATCCTTCATAATTTCTTCCTCGTACCCTCGACGTCGGCGGGCTCGATCTCGCCGTCGGCGACTCAGCACAAATTGCATTATTTCCTTCCTTTTTGCTCCAAATCCGCTCCTTTTTATGATTTTTGTTTTTATCACCTAAATTCGACATTCGTACAACAAAATAAAGAAAATACCTTTCTTTAAAGTGCAATTTCATCAAAAATTGGTATGAATTTCTTAATAACATTTTTAGTGATCAAAATCCCCCAAACTTACTTATTACTTGTCCTCAAGTAATTTTAGTACTACATAAAAATAATGAGTTCTATAATAAGATTTTTCAATTTAAATAACTATGAATTAGATTAATTAATATCATAATAAAGTTAAATAAAAATAATTCATGTAATTTAATTAATCTTATAGAAATAAATTATTTAGTTATTAGGTCTAAGACTTCTAGCTTACTATTCTTTTCAGGAATGACTATATTTAAAAGAATAACTACTTAAGATATTCATATGATAAGAAATTCAAGAAAACACTATTAGGTAAAATTCTAATCCATAAACATAAGTTTGGAAATATCTAAGTTTTTCCCTTTAGGTTAATTCAAATGAAGCCAATTTTTGATAAGGCATCTCCTCAAGCTTCTCCTCATTTTTCTTTTTCTTTTTCTTTTACGTTTTCCTTTTCTTTTTCTTTTTCTTTTTACTTTTTTTTTTCTAATGAGGATTACTGTATCTGGAGAGCCTGTTAATAATTTTGAACTTCATTTTCGTCTTCCTAAATTTGAAACTTAGAAATATTTCTTAGCTTATATATACTTCATAGTTTTTACTTCATTGATTTTCAATCTTTTCTTTTTCACTTGAATACTTAAGAATTTTAATTTTAGAATATAGTTTTCCTTACTAAAAATAGTTTACTATATTCTTATTCCCTTTAACCAAATATTTTATTCTATTTAATTAATTAAAGCATTAGAAATATTTCCTTTTATCTTTTATAATAATTAAATAAAATAATTCATATTAATTAAATTGAAAAATTTGCTATAAAAATCATTTTATAATAATTTGAAAATAGAAATTGAGAACTTAATAACTAAATTTGTATTTTACTCCCCCCCCCCAAAACTTAAATTTTTATATCTACTCTAAATAATGAAAAAGAAGGAAAGTAAATAAATCATACCTTTGAAGTTTAGGTATTTCTTTTTTCTTTGAAATTTTTGCAGGCTTTTTCATTTTTCATTGAACCTGTACTATTAGTATTCTTCATATATATATATATAATAATTTAAAGAAAATGCAGGGATAAATTTTGAGATAAGTATTAAATACAATAATTAAAATTAACTCTACACTACACATATGAATTACTAACATATTAAAAACATTGAACTAACAGATTAACAATTTTAAAAACTTAAAACAATACAAAATAAAATAAAAACATACTAAAGAAAACTAACATTCTATTTAACATAAAAACAAATGCAATTAACTAACACAAAAACAAAAACTAAACTATTATAACAATTCAAGCAAATAATCTAACAAACATACAATGTCTTACAACATAAAGTACTGAATATTAAAAACATATAAAAGTTTCCAAAATAATTTAACATCAAACAAACAAAACAAATAAAGTCCTAATCTTCAGCATCAAAGTCCCAAACTATATTATCATCCCCTCCTTGATCTGTAGGCTGAGAAGTCTGAGCAGGATGATACTGAGTATACCTCGGGCAATCTGGAAAGACAACATCTAAATCTCCACTCCTATAACGACGTTCAGCTTCATAGTATGCAATTTCGTATTCTAAATGTCGCTGGAGGTACTCACTATCATAATCATGTCTCCTCTCCAGATTATCAATCCTTTGATCAAAATGATCAAATCTTCCCCCCATTATTTCTCCAAACTGCTCAAAACTCCTCCTATGCAGGGTTAATTCATTCATCGGATCTTGTAGGGTAGGGGTGGTAGGCTCGGGAGGTTCATAGCTAGTAGAGGGTATATCTCTACTCGACCGAGTGAAATAACTTCTCACTCCCGATCTCCACCCTTCATGAGATTCATACTTCTTAATATTGGCAAGTTGTGAGTGGTTTCATAGGTTCCACCCATTCTTCATCATCTCTAGCCTCAACTCCAGAGAGTTGGCAGAGTGCAAAAATTAATCCAGGGTGTCTTAATCCAGCTCCACTCTCATTTCGAGGAGTGGCCAGAATGTTTTGATGAATAATTCTCCCAATGTTGATGCTTCTATTTTTCTGAATACAGAAATTCAGAATTGCTCTATCTCGTGTTACCTCACTGTGGTGATATGTGGGTAACAGAGTAGAACAAATAAAGTAATGCCGAGCTTTTGAGATCGCATTTAATTTAGAAAGAGGAAAATTCACTCTTTCCTGTCTGCTAATTTTCCAAACTCCGGTCCCATCGGTGAGAAAGTTAATGACTTCCTCCAGAGTGGTCCTTCCATCGTTCCAAAAGTTTCATACTCGCTAAAGTGCGAGTCATGAACTTCATAGAACGAGTTAATTCTTGCGGCATTGAAATCTACAAAAACCCTCGTACCTTTCTTGGTGCATCTTCGACGGCGATCAAATTAGCATAAAATTCTTTAACCACTTCTACAATACTGCTCTATATTGAACATAACGGAAATTCTCCCAACCTCGTTCCTTAATAATCCGCTCTACTTCTCCTCCCGCATTTTTGAAAACCCGATCCGCAATGCACTTTCTTCCTTGTATGTTTTCAAAATATTTAGCTTCGTGCTCGTGCATTGATGAATCGGTTTTCGTCGAATTCTACTCAACGTTTTTGTCGTGGAGCCATACGATCGATCTGTGAAAATCGTGAAAATTTTCACTAAACTTAAAAATAGTACTAAGAAGGCTTCCTACAACATTTATAAGTAATTTAAATCAAATTCCATGGATTTTCACCAAATATTTCTTCCACATTTTGATTTTTCCCAAAATTTGCAATGTGGTGAGAATATATGGTGAAAATAAAAAATTTTTGCATAGGAGTGAAGCTCTTACCAAGGGAAGATGAATTCCGGTGTCAAAAAGTGTTGAAATTGCTTCAAATCCAAGATCTCTCAAGCCCTAGGTCGGTTTTTGCGAAAATGAGAGGTTGGGGATGATGAATAGTGTTTTTGACCGGTCAAAATATATGTTTTTCGCGACCTCGCTGTCAGCGAGATTTTTCTCGCCGTCGGCGAGCTAATATTTTTCGGAACAAAAAACTCTCGGGAAAAATCCGCTGTCGGCGAGAAATTCTTCGCTGTCAGCGAGATCAATCTCGCTGTTGGCGGGATTTTTCTCACCGTCGGCGAGATTCCAAAAATTTAAATTTCTAAAATTCATCACTCATTTTCATATTTGATTTGCCTTATATTATATTTCCGATCACATCATTTATTAATTTAATATGAAGATTAGCTACTTATACACAAACAAATTCACACAACACAACAAATTAACTTTAATATTGAAATCCATGAGATGTACAAACTAACATAATTTTAAACTCTATAATCAAACTTCAAACTTCAATCCTTACTACTAATCGAGCATCGCAAACCAATCCACGACACACTAAATGCTGATACAAAACTATGACGCATATCTCAACTAAGTTTGAGATATTCAAATCATCACTCCACACATAATAAAATCTAAATCAAATCAAATAACTTAAATACAAACATACTATGGAAATCTTTACTACTACTCTTCAATGTCAGAATCTTCATCTTCTCTGATATTTCCGATATGACGATGATGCACAAATAAGTTATAGAAAGGCCTGAAGGGAAATTCCGAAGCGGGTTCTTCGATGATCCAACCCTTCGTCTCGGTAAATGAAGAAAGCTAGCTTCCAAGTGTCTAGAATGATCAAAGTGTTCCTTCATTCTCCAGTCAATGTGATCAAATAAATCAGATATATTGTCGATTAAATCTCTCACATTCTGCAGTTCTTTCTCCATCCCTTTAATTTTCTTCATAAGTAACTCCATTTTATCTGAAATAGGCCTTGCTATAGGATTATTCTGTGAAGCTCTATCAGAGATAAATGTAATTTCATCATTATTGTCCAAAGTAAGGAACATATCCGTAGGATCAAGCGGCTTCCAAGGTAACGGAACCTTTTCCCAAGCTTCATAAGAAACCCGGTACTCGATCGCATAATGCAAAAATAGTCGATGGGTGTCCTAGTCCGTGAACCGACCCATGCACAATTAAACCCAATGCGGACTTAACAATTATTGATCCAACATCAATAGGCAATCCATTTTGAATACAATAATTCAATATAGAGCATTCCTTCGAAACCTTGTTTACCCTCATAGTAGGTAACAATTTAGATGAGATGAAAAAGTGCCAGTGCTTTGAGACAGGATTCAAAAGTGATGCAGAGAAACGAACATACCCGTCTTGACGCATTTCCCAATCTTCCGGTTCATCAGTCAGATATTGAAACATCTCATTCATATTATATCGAGAAGGCACAAAATTTGAATAGTGACATACCGGGGTGTTTTCTATAGAGAATAATTCATTTACTCTTGATGGAGTAAACGTCACCCATCTTCCTCGGACGTAGACATTCCCATTGTTGATCGCATGTAACTTAGAGTAGAACTCTTTCACAACTCGGAATAACAACGAGCGGACGTAGTGTAACAAAATACCTCCCAGAGTGCACTGCGCGATCGTTTCTTCTATCTTCGTAGTGGAATTATCTAATCCTCGATTGACAAATCCCGTTCCTTGATAACTCTTTTCTTTACCAAAACCTTGTTGAAGATCCGCTGCGCTTCCGCACTCACAAATTTTCTCTGGTTAAATACTCCAGATTTTGAGGAATCTAAGAATTTGGAGGCCATTATGGTGAATGGAATAAATTCTAGTGAAGAAGGCAGATCTAGAATGATTTAAGAATGGGTTTTCACTATGGAATTGGTGTTGAAACTGTCCAAATCGGCATTCAAATTATAAATAACTCATCTTTATAACTTCCTCGCTGTCGGCGACTCAGTTATAAAAACTGTCTCCCATGTTCTCGCTGTCGGCGGGACATTTTTCGCTGTCAGCGAGTTCGATAAATAAACTAAATTTAATTTAGGCGCGAACCTCACTGTCGGTGAGTATCGACCTCGCCGTCGGCGAGATTCCAAAATAATGTCCAATTTCGCTCTAAATCGAATAATTTCTTTTCTCATCATAATGGTTCGAATATGTGATGATTTTTAATAATAATTGAGTAGTAAAGTTTCAATAATATAGACTAACTATTAAGATACAATAAAAATAGATAACTAATATGGGTTGCCTCCCATATAGCGCTTGGTTTAACGTCGTCAGCCCGAACTAATTTCAATTATTAATCAGGTTGACTAAGCATTAAAACCTCTTTATAGTTAGGTCTTATACCTTCGAAATATGGTTTTAATCTATGTCCATTAACTTTAAATTTATGTCCGAGTTTTTGGATCTTCGATTTCTATAGTTCCGTATGAAAATATTTGAGTTATGGTGAAAGGTCCTAACCATCGAGACTTCAATTTTCCAGAAATAATTTCAATCTAGTATTATATAGCAAAACTTCCTGTCCTGGTTCAAAATTTCTCTAATTAATCTTCCGATCATGCCATAATTTCATCTTTTCTTTATAAATCCGATCATTATCATATGATTCATTTCTTAATTCTTCCAATTCATTTAATTTCAACAATCTTTTCTCACCGAACTTTCCTTCATATTATAATTAAATTCTTTAATCGCCCAATATGCTTTATGTTCTAATTCAACTTGGTAAGTGGCATGTTTTTCCATATATAAGCTCTGTAAGGAGTCATTCCAATTGGAGTTTTATAAGCAGATTCTATAAGCCCATAATGCGATTATCTAATCTAATAGACCAATCTAACCTATTTGGGTTTACGGATTTTTCTAAAATACGTTTAATCTCACGATTAGATACTTCGACTAATCCGCTAGTCACGTGGATGATAAGCGAGTGGATATCTTATGAGTAATATTGTATTTTTCTACTAGTTTGTGAATGTATTTATTTCTAAAATGTGTTCCTCCGTCAGTGATAATCACTCTCGGCATTCCAAATCTAGTAAAAATATTTTTCATCAGAAATTTTGAAACACTCTTAGCATCACACCTAGGTAAAGCTTGTGCCTCGATCCATTTGGAAACATAATCAAAAGCTACTAATATATATGAGTTTCCAAACGAAGGAATAAAAGGTCCCATAAAATCTAATCCCCAAACATCAAAAATTTCAACTTCTAATATAAAATTCAGAGGCATTTCGTTTTTTCTAGATATATTTTCTACTCTTTGACATTTATCGCAAGTTTTAATATATCTGTATACATCTCTAAATAGAGTAGGCCAGTAAAATCCAGATTATAGAATCTTATAAGCGAGTTTTATCGGTCCCGAAATGTCCTCCAAAATCGAATCATGACATTTTTGAATAATTGGTTCAGTTTCTTCATAAGGTACACATCTTCTAATAATTAAATCCTTACATTGCTTATATAAATATAGTTCATCCCAAAAATAGGTTTTCGTATCATGGTTGAATTTTTTCTGTTGTTGCAAAGTTAGTATAGGTGGTAAAATATTACTAACTATATAGTTTACTATATCAGCATACCATGATATTTTCCACTCATTGATATTATATAGTTGTTCATCGGGAAAAGCATGCTATAATTTCATTTTCAATATCGGATAATTCATGATTTTCTAATCTTGATAAATGATCCGCAATTTGATTATCGGTTCCTTTCTTATTAACGATCTCAAAATCGAATTCTTGCATTAATAACATCCATCTAATTAATTTTGGTTTGGAATCTTTCTTTTGCATTAAATATTTGATAGCAGAATGATCGGTATGCACGATACATTTTGTTCCAATCGGATAAGGTCTAAATTTATTAAAACCATATACTACTGCTAATAATTCTCTTTACAGTAATCGTATAATTTATTTCGAGCATCATTTAGAGTTTTACTAAGCATAGTATATAACTTTAAAAATCTTTTCATATCTTTGCCCAAGAACTGCTCTACGAGCATAATCACTAGCATCACACATAAGCTCAAATGGTTTCTCCCAGGTTAGGTGAAACTACTATAAGTGCTTGTAATTAATTTTTCTTTTAAGAGTTCAAAACCATTCAGGCATTTGATTGTAAATTCAAATTTCTTGTCCTTTTTGAGAAGTTGGCATAGAGGTTTAGTAATTTTTGAAAAATCTTTTATATAGCGTCTGTAGAATCCAACATGTCCAAGAAAAATTTTTACCCCTTTTACCGTAGTTGGAGGTGGTAATTTAGCTATAACTTGAATTTTTGCAGGGTCCCTTCCATGCCTTTTTCCGAAATTTTATGCCCTAATACAATGCCGCCGCAACCATAAATTGACATTTCTCCCAATTTAGAACTAAATTTGTTTTCTCACATACTTCTAATACTTTTTCAAGATGAGTTAAGCATGTGTCAAATGATGTTCCAAATACAGAGAAATCATCCATAAATACTTCTATTCCATTGTTAATTAACTTACTAAATATAGACATCATACATCTCCGGAATGTTCTTGGTGTATTACATAATCCAAAAGGCATTCTTCGAAAAGCGAAAGTTCCATAAGGACTAGTAAATGTAGTTTTCTCTTGATCCTCAGGAGCAATTTGTATTTGATGATAACCGGTGTATCCATCTAGAAAATAAAAATACTGATGTCCGGCTAATCTATCTAACATCCGAGTCTAGAAATGGTAAAGGGAAGTGATCTTTCCTAGTGGCGGTATTTAATTTCCTATAATCAATACATATACGCCAACCAGTAACTTGTCTTATAGGAATAAGATCGTTATTTTCATTGGCAGTGATGGTCACTCCTCCCTTCTTAGGAACACAGTGAATTGGCTTACCCAAGCACTGTCAGAAATAGGATATATAATACCATTACCTAACCATTTTAAAATTTCTTTCTTAATAACTTCTTTCATTATCGGGTTTAATCTCCTTTGGGGATCTGCTTTAGGTTTATGTTCATCATCTAAAATAATTCTATGCATACAGATTGAAGGACTAATTCCTTTAATATCTGCTAAAGTCCAACCAAAAGTTTTCTTATATTTTTTAAAAGTTTCTAAAAGTTTTTGTTCTTGAGATTCGTTTAATGCAGATGAAATAATAACTGGTAAAGTTGAAGAATTACCTAAATAAGAATATTTCAAATGATCAGGTAATATTTTTAGCTCAAGTTCAGGAGTTTTAATAATTGATGGAACTATATTCTTGTCAGTGTTTTCAGTAATATCCAAAAATTCAAATCTTTACTGAATATAACCTAGTTCTTCATTATTATCTTCAATTAATTCAGTGTTTTCTTTTTCTAATTTATCTTCGTAATATTCCTTAAAATGTTCTTGTTGTAAATGTTCAAGTATTTCCATCAGAAAACATTCATCATCTTTTTCTAGTGCAGGATATTTCATTGATTTTACAATATTAAATGTAACTTTTTGGTCATTTACTCTCATAGTTAATTCTCCTTTCTGAAAATCAATCATAGCTTTTCCAGTAGCTAAAAATGGTCTTCCTAAAATGATAGGAATTTCTCTATCTTCCTCCATATCTAAAACAATAAAATCTACTGGGAAGATAAATTTATCCACTTTTACTAACACATCTTCAATAACTCCCTTAGGATAGGTAACCGAATGATCGACTAATTGAAGGGTTACTGAAGTAGGTGTAATTTTTCCTAATCCTAATCTATTAAAAATCGATAGAGGCATTAGATTGATGCTTGCGCCTAAGTCGCACAAAGCTTTTCAATAAAATTTTTCTCCTATAGCGCGGGGTATAGTGAAACTACCGGGATCTTTCAATTTTTCGGAAGCTTCTTCGAATAATAGCACTACACTCTTCACTAAGTGCGACTGTTTCATTATCGGTGAATTTTCTTTTCTTATTTAGAATATCTTTCATAAATTTTACATAATTTGGCATACGATCTAAAGCTTCGACAAAAGGTATATTGATTGTTAATTTCTTTAATATTTCAAGGAATTTAGCAAATTGTTTATCTTTTTTATGTTGAGCTAGTCGTTGAGGAAATGGTGTTGGAGGTTTTTCAACAGAAATTTTCATAGGTATTAAAGGATGTTCTAAGTTTGAATTTTGTTGAAGTGTTTCCTTTTAAATTTCCACTTCCTCTTTTTTGGCTTTCAAGTTCTTTTTGAATTTGAGGTTCTAATTCTTTTCCACTCCTTAGTTGTATTGCTTTAATTTGTTCTTTTCCTTGATCTTTAGGATTTATTTCCACATTACTAGGAAAAGTTCCAGGTATTCTATTATTTAGCGCGATAGTAATATGTCCAAGTTGAGTTTCGATATTTTTAATAGACGTTCCTTGAATTTGTAATTGATTTCCTTGAATTTGTAGTTGATTTCCTTGATTTTGTAGTTGATGACCCATATACAAAATTAATTCATCCATAGATAATTTCTTATCTTTGAATTGTGGGTTATTGTTATTAAATCCAGGTGGGTAATTAGGTTTATAGTTTGGATTTGCTTGATTAGGTTGATTCATCCATTGTTTATTAGATGTGTTATTCCAATTAAAATTTGGATGAGTTTTCCAACCAGGATTATAATAGTTTGAATAAGGGTTATTAGTTCTATTATTAATAGCATTTAAAGTTTCATAATTAGATTGAGATTCTATGATTTGTCCGGATGAGTTTTCTTCAAAGTAGGAGAGTAGTTCATTCCAAAATGATCTAATTTCTTAGATATAGCAGCAATTTGAGAAGCTAACATAGATATTGCATCGTTTTCATGAATGCTTGGCTATTTTTTTCGATTTACTTTATCGGCGAGGCCATTGGGAATTATTTGTTGCCATTTCTTCGATTAGTGCATAAGCTTCATCAAATGGTTTAGACATTAATGACCCTCCAGTGACGAGCATCGATGATTGATCTTAAAGATCCTACTAATCCATTATAAAAGGTTTGAATAATCGACCGATACGGTAGCGCATGATGTGGGCATTTCCTAAGAAGTTCCTTAAATCTCTCCCAAGCTTCATATATTGATTCTCCATCTAATCGACAAAAGAAGTTATATCATTTCTAAACTTAGCAGTTTTAGATGGTGGAAAATATTTGGATAGAAATTTTTGTGATAATTCTCCCCAAGTTTTAATAGATCCAAGTGCTAACGAATTTAACCACATTTTAGCCTTATCCCTTAATGAAAAAGGAAAAAGTCTAAGTCTTATAGCATCGTCAGATACTCCTTGATATTTAAAAGTAGCACAAAGTTCTAGAAAACTAGCAAGATGTAAGTTAGGATCTTCAGTAGGTGAAGCACTATGTACCATTTGGATAATTTCAGGTTTAAGTTCAAATGAATTAGCAGCTACATCAGGGTTTTGAATAGTTAAATGAACTTCATCTGATGTAGGGTTGGCATAATCTCTTAATGGTCTTTGTTGGTTCATATTTTGAATTTCAGGAATATTCGCCGTTTGTGTTAAATTTATTATTTGTTTCTTTTGTTTTCTAATTCTTTTAATTGTACGCTCTAATTCGGAATCGTAAGGTATTAAATTTTCGTTTCCAAATTTGCGCATACAATTTTAGAATAGATATTAATTTATTTATTATGATTATTTTAAAATAATCAGTTACTACTAGTAAATTTTTCTTACTTTCCCGACAACGGCGCCAAAAAATTGACCCACAATTTTATATTATGATATTTTTAATTTAATTGCAACGATGCCAAAAACTTGACCCCGCTATATTATATGTATAGAATTATAATTGTTTATGTTGTGGATGCTACGCAAGTATACATATCGTATCAAGTAATACAGGGCTCTAGTGGAGTCCTGGTTATCGATCCCACATGGAAAGAGAAAATTAAATAACAACTAATTTTAAATAATAATAATAATTTTTAAATAGTATACAAAAATTTGGAATTCTAAATTTAAGCGCAATAAAGTAAACTAAGTATTTTAATTAGGTAACTTAACTAAGTAGAAAATTAATACGTATGGAAAGTGCAGTAAATTAAACTAATTTCTAAATAAGTCTTAACTATTCAGAAAAAGTATCTTTCCCCTTGTTTAGAAATTTAAGTGATTGATGAATTTAAATAGATAATTTTAAGGTATTGTGACAAATAGAAGCATTCCTATTCTTTACCCTTTGGTCCAGGTGTAAAGAATATTGACTAATCCTATGTTTGATTACTGAATCTGCGGCTAGGTCGGGAGGATACCGATCGCCACTTCGAGCTCCCACGTTCCCCTCGCTCGAGGGCTAACATCTACACTTCAGCTCTCAAACAATAGGACCGAATTGAATATTTTAGTCACGTCACACTAAAATGCTCGATTCTACGCCCGATGATATTATTTCCTATTTATTTGCACCTTCCTTCCAAGGCTTTTGAATTCCCCGAATATCAGATGTAATTTTTACTATAGTTGATATTCAACATATTTTAACAAATCAAATGACCAGTTTGAAAGTAAATTAAGTTTTAAGTAAAAATTATCACAATTTATTAATATATAAAAGTACTTCTATTTTTAGTTCATCAAGTCACTTAATTTCATAACAGGGAGAAAGACTAATAAACTACTCAGAATGCATGAGAACTAAACTAAGCATGGATTTCATTTAAAGTTAAAAACAATAAATACAAATACTTATCTCGATTTATCCCAGACGGACCCTCGCAGCTTCCTTTGACTCTTCCTTCCAGGTATAGCAAGACTCACTAAAAACTCACTAACTCACTAAATACTCACTAAAGACTCACACACAACACAAAATAACACTTAACCCACTTAAAATAACACTTAACACAAAATAACTTCACACTTTGAGGTCGAATTTTGGCCTCTATATATAGAGGTGAGCAAAGGACCAAGAGGTGTGTAAGCATCCCTTCAAAAAGTGTCCAGGTTCAATGTATCTGCGCCATTTGAACTAGCTCGCCGTCGGCGACGAACTACCTCGTGTGCGGCTTATTTTCAGGTCGTGTGTTTTATTTTGAAAAGGGGTTCGCCTAACAGAAGTTGTCGGCAAATTTTTAATTTAATTTAAATAAATAATTTTGAAAAGTAGTATTTGATTTTGAAAATAATTTTAAATTTGAAGATTTTAAGATATGAGATTAAACCGATCTCACATCCCAAATAGTTTATATAAATGAGCATCGTACCATAAACCGTGTATCTATCCCGAAGAATAGGCACACTGCTTGACGGTGGGGCTCGATTAAATAAACTAGAAGATTTGTGACATCCGTTTGGTCCGCGAACCAATTTTATAAGCCGACAAATTCCCTGCTTAATATGAAAGCATTAAACGGGGTTTATATTACTCAGGTTCTTTAGAATTCCCTATAAGGGCAAGCCACTATAGTTAATTACATCTTAAGTGATGGGAATCACCTAAGAAAACTCTCGATAATAATCAATAATTCTGCTCTCAAGGATTTCAAATTTTAAGTTTTCAAGAGATTGAATTTTGGAATTTCAATAGGGAATGGATCAAATTTGGAACATTTTGTTTTGGGAATCCAAAGGAAGAAAAGTAGGAGAAATCACAAATTCGAAGCGAACTTCGGTAATTTCCCGACTATCCTATTGTTTGGCTTGAGTTTAGGAAAGTCCTAATATTTATGTTTTGATCTTACCAATTTTAATTAATTAGGGCATATATTTATATGATAGAATCATACAAATAGCCTAGAAGATGTGAGGGTTTATGTCGTATCGGACGACTACCTCGGAATCCTAAAACCGGTGAGGGCTTAATTTACATGACTCGATCATGCAAATGCCTAACAAAGGTTGAGGGTTTATGTTGCACTAGTGCAAACTACCTCGAAGTCCTATGGCTTGGTTATTTTAATTCTAAGAAAGTTTTCGTTGAAGTAGACTCGGGTTTTGCGATGACGATGGTCATGCTGCCCACCATGCTCCGAGCTCCTTGTTGTTGCGAGAGGTTTAGTTTTAGAAGTCATAAATCGGGGGATGAGAAAAGTGTTTTGGTTTAGAGAAAATCTTAATTTCCAAGTGTTTTTCATGTTTTAATTAAAACAAATATTAAAGTTGATTATAACGACACCGGTTAAGATCCCACGGTTCCATCCTTCGGCATCATTATTTTTATCGGATTCACTTAGTCCGGATGAATTTGCTAAACTCAATTGAATGAGTTCCACACTTTCATTTAGACCAGTGGGAAATCCCGTTAGCAACACGTAGGTTACATCATCCGAGGTATTCCCGATCATCCAATAGGACGTTTTAATTTAATTGTAATTGTAGTTTTGTGTTTTGTTTGTGATTAAATTTTGAGTTGTTTTATATTTTGAAATATTGTGGCGGTGAATTTTATCTTGCAATGACTTTTAACTTAGTTTTGGTTTCAGTTTTAGGGACTATCCTAAAGGTGTGGGTTTTCATGCAACGATTGTTTATCATGCAAGAAAAGTAAGTGCGATGCGGTTAAATAAATTGCGAAAAGTAAATTGCAGGAAAGTAAATTGCAATAAAATAAAAGCGTACCTGGAGGGTCTTCCCGTCATCCCAAGCCGCACTTAAAACACAATTAGAATACTTAAACAAGTTCCTAGGTAAAGCTATGGGAAGGGTTATGGTTTTCTACCAAATTCCTAATCCTATATTTAGTCATTTCCTATGACGTACTAGGTCTTTGTATTTTGGTTTGAGGACGATTTTCTTCATCGAAGAACAATTAAGTCCAATTGTTCTTATAAATGTCCTATCATATTGAGGAAGTGCTTAAGAATAATCTTAAACATCTTTTCAATATTTCTAGGATTGTTTTAAGTCCAGAATGAATTTAATTATATAAATGAATTAATCGTCCAGGGATTCAAGTTTTGTTAACTTGCTCGGTGAACTAGGACATTTGAATATTCTATAGGTGAAGTAACATTTCATTTAATATTACGTTTAGGAGTTATGATAACTAAAGCTTTTGAAGGTAAATTGGTGTTCAAATGGTTTGTGATTTAGTTTAATTTCCATTAATGGGTTTAAATTTGGAATAGTGTTCAAATTATTTTAGATTTATTTTGAATTCTTTATGTCTTTGGTGATGTTATTTAATTTAATTTAATTTAATTTAATTTAATTTAATTCAACTTAATCTAATTTAATTTAATTTAATTGAGTTTTAATTTAATTTTAATTCGATTTAATTCAATTTAGTTTGATTTGATGTTACATTAAATTAATTTGATTTGATTTAATTTTAATTTAATTTGATTTAATTTAATTTAATTTAATTTGATTTAATTTAATTTAATTTAATTTATTTATTTTTTAATTTGATTTAATTTAATTTGATTTTATTTAATTTAATTTAATTTAATTTAATTAATTTAATTTAATTTAATTTGTTTATTTAATTTAATTTAATTTAATCTTTAATTTAATTCAACTTTTAATTTTAATTTAATTTAATTTAATTTAATCCAATTTAATTTACTTAATTTTATTTAATTTTTAGTTTAATTTTATTTTTAATTTTAATTGAAATTTTAAAAGAGTTTAATGATTTAATTTTAGTTTAATGATTAAGTCTTTTAATGTTTTGAATTTGAGTTATCATTTTAATTAAGAATTGAATATTAATGAGATAATTAATTTAGGGATTTTCAAATTAAAGAATAAATCTCTTCCTAATAATATCCCTATTTTAATAATTCCAAGTTTATTATTCTTCCAAATTTAATCAATTATTTAATTAAGGTTTAATCATTTTAAATTGCTTAATGGGTTTCTACCCTTTAATTATTTAAATTTTAATCATCCAAATTAGATTAGGATCAAATATTTTACTTGCTAATTTTTTATTAAACCTAAAGTTTTAATTAAGGATTAAAAATTTTAATTACCACTTTACCCTTTAAGCTTAATAATTTCATAACTCACTAAATTGAACTCAAATGAACTTGAAATTTTTATGTGACTTCACTCATATGTCAATAAAGACATGAGAGGAGAAAATGTGATTTTTCTGTATTTAATTTATTTATATAATTATTTTTGGTGGAAAATAGAGATTTCCAAGGAAAATTTAATAACATGACCAAGGGAAAGTTTCTGTCCTTAAGAAAATTAGGTGACATTCCTAATGACTAGAGGACCACTTGGACCAATTTTGGTGATTTTTTGAATTATATTATTTTTATTATAATTATTTTAATTTTTGGAGTGTTAATTAATTTAAAAATAAAATAAATGTTGAAAATTGAATTTTATATTTTTCAAAAATCTCTCTGATACCAAGGAAATCCGATAATCAAATTTTACAATTTTCTGATTTTTCTATGATTTATTATAATTATTTTAGTGAAAATGCTAGAAAATACATTTTTTTAATTTTAAAATTACCCTAGAGCTTTAAAATTTAATATCTCACTAAATAGACCTAAGAAAAATATGGGGTTTGTTCCTAAGTGATTAAAATTCAAAATGTGACATTTTGGTGAATTTTATTATTTTTGTGATTTTTATTATTTTTTAATTATTAAAAATATTAAAATAATATTAAAAATCAATTTTTTTAGAAAATTGAAATTTTAATTTTCTTAGATTCCCCTAATATCAGAGAGGCTCCAAAACCAATTTGGTGAATTTTTGAAAGATATTTTGAAATTTATAAATTTTTAAAGTTTAAAATGACTAAGTGGCTTAATCAACCTAATTAGTGGGGCTAACCATGTCCAATTGACCTCAAATTTTTATGGTGGGTTCCTCTGATCCTGAAGGTCAATGTAGAATTGATTTGAAGTCAATTTAATGTATGGTTAGCTCTAATTAATTAGAGACCTATTTTGAGTGTTTAAGCCAATTAGGGTTGTTTTAAATGAACTAACTCAAAACCTATTTTTCCTAGGGTCCTCTGGTCATAAGGAACATCACCAAAATTTTCCTAGAATTTATTTCACAACATGCTATTTATTGGAATTAAAATACTCAAAATAGTAACATGAATTTGAAAAATCAATAACTTTTCATAGGGATGGCCTCGACTTTGGAAAATTCGGGGAATGTTCCCAAATTCGGAGGCTTCAAAAGCCCTATGGTCTCATTCCATGGTGAATTGTATAAAGGCATGGAGAATTAAAAATATGCAGAGAGTAAATAAATTATTAAAAATAAAATACTTGATGAAATTAAATGATTTCTTTTCCACATTATTCTCCTCTCGTTCACCGAGCAAGAGGGTATTTTTATTTTATTTTTCTGATTTTTCTACACAAAGTTATGAATTTTTGAAGTTTAGTCGATTAAATAAATCAGAAAAATACCCTAATTTTCTATTTATCCACGCGGCGCCGCGTCGGCCTCGGTAGCTCCGAACGCACGCGCGTCGCGCTCCCATTCGACGCCGCCATCGACTCGGCGCTCGGGGGCCCGCCGTATCGTTCCGTCTTCGATCCGACGCGATCCCGGCCGTCCGTCCGCGCGTGTATTGAATGGACGGCATCCGTTCATCGTCCCAAGTGTCCTCGCCCGAGAGCCGTCCACACTAAATCCCTAATATCTCACTCGATACTCGATGGATTTTCATGTTCTTATGCTCTATGGATTCGTCTTGAAGAGACGAACACATCTATACGGTTATCGTGCATTGAAATTAAAGCATTTGAAATGGAGAATCTCCGGAAGCTCGGGATGAAGAGTTAGCTCATACCTTTGCTCGGAGAAGTGTGGCTTCGATCCGAGAGTTGTTTCACCTTCGATTGGATCTGCAAGACTCCGGATGAAGTCTCCGGTCGCAGTGAATTATGCAGGTTGGATTTCGACCACGGCCGATCACGAAAGCTTGGAGGTCAGGGCAAGCTGGGAGGCCTCGGAGATGGGGCTTTTGCGGGTGGACACCTTCCCTCGGTGCAGTGAAGGTGTAGAACCAATCGATTTGGGGATTGGCTCACTTGTGGAGAAGTGTCCTGGTTTTGGGTGGAATTTCGGTTGAGAAATTGGGTTTTGTCGGTGGGGATTAGGGCAAATTGACACCGGGGATCAAGCTGCTCTAAGGGTGGAGAAGGGTTTGAAACAATTTTGGCGAGTTTCGGCAAGGTTTGTGCAACTCTCCTCTCATGGCCGTGAGGGGGTCGGGTTTAAATAGAGGTGGTCGGAGAGCCTCCCGGGGATGGCCGAGGGTTGGGATCAGTTGCTCGGTCATGAGAAGAACGACCATGGTGGCCATTGGGCATGGGGCGGCTCGACGAGGTGGAATTCAAAGTTTGGCTCCTCCCGAGGTCTCGGCCATGGTGTTTTCCGGCGATCCGGGCGGGTGGCCAGCAGGCATAGGTCACCTTCGGGGTCGGGTTTGGACTCGAAATGGAATGGGGAAAGGCTATACTTGGCTAGGTTTGGTCAACCCATTTGTTTGGGCTGGGTTCACCTCCTCATGGCTGGTCTTGGTCGAGAAGATCGGTTAGGCTAGGCTGGTCGAGAGGTGGTGATGTCCTTATCCAAGAATATTTGGATTAAATCTTGGTTAAGGGAAACATGCTTAAGGCTAATGACTTTTAGGAGATGGTTAAAGGACCTCCTCCTTTTGCCATTAATGGCATGGTCACATGCCAAACTTTCATGGCTCCATATGGCTTGTGAATGGCTCATCCTTGGCTCCATATGGCTTGGGAAAAGCTTGGGTCAATTTCATAAAAAGGGATTTAAGAAAATTTTGGTATTTTGAAGGGAATTTGTATGGGGCTTGATTTGGAATTGTTTAATTGATGAATTTGAAACTTAGGGGCAATTTTGATTAAATGGATGATGAGGGGAAGTGCCATGTGGGCTTTGGATGAATTTGGGCTTTTGAATTTGAAGGAAGTGGGTTTTTAGGAAAGTTTAAGGGGAATGGGCTTTTTGATTTTAGGATGGGCATTTGGGTGAAGATTTTGTGAAGGACCTTGTCAAATAAGTGTTATAATTGGTTTAGGGATGTTCTATGAAGGGCTTGGAGTCAATTTGGTGTGATTTGGGGTTGAATTGGTTTGAATTTGGATTTATTTGGTAAGTGGGCCTATGTAGGTCAAATTGGGCTAACTTGGGCCAATGTTGGGCTAGGGTTGAAATTGATGTAAAATTAATGTTGAGAAATATTTATGGGAGTGTTTCAAAGAGGTTTTGACTTTGGTTGGGCTTTGATTTTGGGGTTTGGGCTCATTTGGGTTAGGTTTGGGTTTAGGTCAAAAATGGGCCTTTTAGCTTTGGGTTGAATTTGAGTGGGGTTTGGGTCTAACTTTTGGGCAAATCATGTTAGTGTTTTGTTTGTGGGAATGTTAAGGAAGATTTGGAAATGATTTGGGGTTAATTGGAGTTGAATTGGGTGAGTTTGGGTTAGGTTTGGGTCATGGGTCCAAATTGGGCTTTAAGGCCAAAAGTGAAATTGGATCCAAATGTCAATCAAACTGGACTTGGATTTGGTCTAGATTGGTGTTGGGAATGTTGAATTGAAGTTTAGAACTGAATTGGACCAGAATTTGGGTCAATTGGGTAGGTTTGGTTTGACATTGGGTTCACTTAGGGTTAAAATGGGTCAAGTGGGGGTTTTGACAAAAGTAGGGTAACTTGATAAAATTGGCCCATGGTGTAGTTGGACAAAATGAAATTGGGAATATTTGGGATTTTCTGGAATTTTCTGGGAATTTTTTGAATTTTTGGATTTTTTGGCCAGAGGGGTATTTTGGGTATTTGGAGGGTATTGGGAGGTATTTTTGGAATTTTTGGTATTTTTGGGTATGGATGATCAATTTGGGTGATGTGGAAATGTTTGGGAATGATTTTGGAGGATTTTTGGTAATTTGGAAATTTTGCAAAAATTTGGGTAATTTCAAGAGTTTTGGGTATGCTAAGCGGGTGTAGGGTCCCGGGGGTCAAAAATTGAAAATTTTGAAAATTGAAGATTGGGTGGATGTAAGTGGAGTGAAATCATTTTGGTTGAGCCATGAAGCCATATCAAGCCCATATGAGCCATGAAGGGACTCATTTGAGGCATTCATCTATGTTGTTCCTAACCCTCTTGCCGAGGGCTCGGGGGTTAAGGACCATCCATGTGAATCACCTACATGAGTCGGGAGGTCAAGTTGGGTATGGGTGTGGTTTTAGGAAGTGTGTGAAAGTGTAGTGTATAGGTGTAGTGTGTAAGTGTAGTGTGTGTGTAAGTCGGCCCCTTCACTGGACCGAGCGCCGTGGGCGATCCTAAGGCCAAAGAGTCCTATAGGAACTCATCCTTTAAACTTCCACATTTGATTTCAACCCTCTAGGTGATTAGGGGTCTATAGTCAAGTTTGTGGAGTTTGAAGGGAGTTTATAAGTGGTTTGAGTTTCTAAAAGGTGGGTCCCGATTCTAGTCCTCTAAGATAGTCGAAGGAAAAGCTAAGGCTAGATCCTAAGCACTAAAAGAAGAAGAGAAGACCTCATCAAAAATGAGGTCAACAAATGGACTCCAATAGGTGTGGTGAGCTGACGGAGCACACCGCTCGTATTGGTGTTGACCGAAGCGATCAACAAAACCAACACGAACGTCCAAGTGACAAACTTAGGACAAAGCAAAAGAATTTCCGTTGGGGAGTATCGGGTATGTTCCCAGACCGGAGATACCTGAACTCTCGGCTGGGGAAAAGAAAAGGAGGTGAATTCCGAATCACATGACACAGGAGAATTTCGATTTAGATTTTATTTTGTTTCGGTTTAAGTTTGACGTGTGAACTTAGATTTTAGTTTGGAGTTTTAATTTAGATTGAAGTTTTGTCAAAATTAATTTGAGGGATTTGATTTGAAATGAAAATTGGAATTTTGAGGTTTTAGATGTAACATCTTCAACCTCGAAAGAAAATTGAATTGATCGAATTGAATCATCGCGATGAGGAGAGATCTCGGAGCGATGCGGTATTGGATGTAAAATCCTTAACCTCAAGAGTTTGATTTTGATGTATTTCGATGCGATAGGGAAAGAATCCTAAAGCGATGCGATCTTGGATGTAAAATCCTCGACCCAAAAAGTTTGATTTTGATGTATTTCGAGTGCGATAGGAAAGAATCCTAAAGCGGTGCGATCTTGGATGTAAAATCCTCGACCCAAAAATTTGAATTTGATGTATTTCGGTGCGATAGGGAAAGAATCCTAAAGCGAGTGCGAGTCTTGGATGTAAAATCCTCGACCCAAAAATTTGAATTTGATGTATTTCGGTGCAATAGGGAAAGAATCCTAAAGCGATGCGGTCTTGGATGTAAAATCCTTGACCCAAAAATTTGAATTTGATGTATTTCGGTGCGATAGGGAAAGAATCCTAAAGCGATGCGGTCTTGGATGTAAAATTCTCGACCCAAAAAGTTTGAATTTGATGTATTTCGGTGCGATAGGGAAAGAATCCTAAAGCGAGTGCGATCTTGGATGTAAAATCCTCGACCCAAAAGTTTGAATTTGATGTATTTCGAGTGCGATAGGAAAGAATCCTAAAGCGGTGCGGTCTTGGATGTAAAATCCTCGACCCAAAAATTTGAATTTGATGTATTTCGGTGCAATAGGGAAAGTATCCTAAAGCGGTGCGGTCTTGGATGTAAAATCCTCGACCCAAAAATTTGAATTTGATGTATTTCGGTGCAATAGGGAAAGAATCCTAAAGCGGTGCGGTCTTGGATGTAAAATCCTCGACCCAAAAATTTGAATTTGATGTATTTTCGGTGCGATAGGAAAGAATCCTAAAGCAGTGCAGTCTTGGATGTAAAATCCTCGACCCAAAAGTTTGAATTTGATGTATTTCAGTGCAATAGGGAAAGAATCCTAAAGCAGTGCAGTCTTGGATGTAAAATCCTCGACCCAAAAATTTGAATTTGATTGAGATTTGATTTGAGATCTGGAAGAAATTGAATTTGAATTTGATTGATATTTGAGATCTGGAAAGATTGAATTTGAGATTTGGAAGGATGAGTTTGAACTCGGTTGAGATTTGATTTAATATTTGATTTGAAATTTGGAAGATCAAATTTGAAATTTGATCGAGATTGGATTCGAAATTTGATTGAGAATTTGATTTGAGATTTGATTTAACACTTATGTTGATTTTGTTTATCTTTTAATGATTCAAATTTTATTTTATCGTTTATTTAATGTTCATGTGAATTTGGTGTTCGTCATTTTTAAGATTTTTTTTAGGAAAGTTTTCTTTTATTCTCTTTTTATTTCTTTTCTGTTCTTTGTTCGAAGTTCATTTAACTTTAATGGCGTTTCCCAATCAATTTGCACAAAAGAGGTGAAGGCCGAAAAATGTGACATGGTCACTTTCATTCCAATCATGTTGAAGATACATCGTACAACTTGATGCGGCATATATTTCATACAATCCATGTAGACTCGAAACGGACTATGTAAGATCTTCGTCGATCCATTAAAAGAAGCATCGTCGAAAATCCATGTCCGAATAGTGGGGTACATGGTTAATAACATCACCTTCCAAGCCGTCCTTGGCAAGGATGCCGAGCTGGATGTACGTTGGAGCTCGTGATATTTCCCATGTAACTCACGGCTCGTAAGGCCGGAGGTTCTCCAGCTGCGGGTCCGGCTGGAAATGGTAAGGTGTCTTCCGTCATCCATTCTCTCGAAAGTAAGCGAGATCCGCTTCACTCTGGTACTCCGGTATGCAATTCTTAGCGATATCTGCTTTGTTGCCCTTCGGTATCATGACGGAACCTACCGATAAAGGTATCTTCACCGGCCCTCGGAACTCACCCGGGCCTGCTTATCCGGAGGTCGAATCCGAACATGATGTTACACTCGTTCGGGAAAGAGACCGTGCGGAAGGGTCCGACAAAGTCGTGGTGATCTATGTGTGGGGGTATGCGATCACTCTGTTTGTAGATGTTGATAATGCAAGCTATTGGGTATGCAATCCGGCGCGATACCCTCCATGTTATCAATCTCTTTACCATTCTCTTGATGACTAATGGCATTGGATCCACTTGCCCATGACGGAGTATTCCCGGTGGGTTTCCCTTCCTGTCTTCGAGCAAAGTTGTAGCGAGCATCCGCATTGTATTGTGATTCTTCCCTTCCACGGCATCCATCTCCGGGGTTACGAGTAGGTATTTTCCCTTAGGCGGCCTGCTCGGCCCATTCTTTTCAAATCCGGATACAATCCACGATTTCGTTGTTGTTCATACTACGAGAATACGTACGTATGTAGCTCGAGGCCCTCTAATATATTGATTCTTACGCCTTTAATTCTCTCGAAGTATTCAAAGGTTTTCTTTTCAACATTTTGCATTCTCTCCAGCTCGTATTCGGAATGATCCGCGGATGGCGAGGCCCGGTGACATATTGTGGGATATACGGTTCAATCCCTTCACGTTCTCCTGCATACCTCGGCTCCTCGGGAATGATGCACAGTCGGGACATCCCCGGGGTTGCTTCTGCAACAAGGTCATGCATCACCTGGTGGTTCTATCCGGTGGCGTGGTAGCCTTCTTTCTTCGATCTTCCGGAGATTTCCCTGGTCCTTTCGTTATCCTAGGAGCTGGCCTCCTTTCTTCGGGTTCTCGGTGAACCGGTGTCCTTGAAGTGTACGTACCGGCGATAGTGACTTGTCTCGTCGCGCTGGTCCGCGGCTAGTTTTGTTAACATCTTACGGATACGGCGATTCTTATTTCTTCGTTGCGTTGCTTGTGAGAGTAGCTCTCCGCACTTCTTGAATCTCCGTGGGCGCGGCGGCGACAAGCTCGCCCTCTGCCGTAGCGACTACGGATTTTATTTTCTTGTCTTCTTCGGTATTTGCCTTTCTTTTCTTGCGTCGGATTGGTGGCTTGGGCCACCCACTTTCATCACTTGTCTGCGCCGGGCGGTTCTTCTCGGTCAGCGGGACCCGGTCACTTTCCTCGTCTTGTAGGCTCGCTGGTGCGAAATCCGAGTCGATCTCGATTATCGCTCCATCTTTCACCCTCTTTTCATCGAGTGCAAGGCTTATGCCATTCTTAAAGTTCGGGACCAACCGCCCGTTCGACATTTCCCTGCGAAAAGACAAGGAAAAGGATCGGGGGCTGCATCTTAAGAATAAGAACATTAAGAAAATGTTTATTAAAGACAGTTTTTTTAATTACTCTTATATTTTTAAATTTAACAGGAATGAAGTGGGATAAGATCAGGAAAGAGATTTTGATTTGGAAAAGAAAACAAGGAAAACTTTATTATCACGATTTTATTTATTTTAGCACATTTTATTATTTTTTTTGGGTTCGGACCCGATCATAAGTAATTACTTCGCCCGTGTTTCTTAGGGATGAAGAATTCATTCCTTCGAAACATCGGGTAGCGTAATACTTTTCAAGTATCGTCCGTTGATCGGAAGCATATGTCGTTCTCCCCGGCAATTAACTAGTTGGTAGGAACCTCCCGAGTATCATCGCTTCAACCACAAATGGCCCTTCCCAAGTGGGTTCAAATTTTCCTCCTATCTTGCGGTGTGCGAGGATAGGTCTCTTGAGAACGAGAACTAAGTCACCAACTTTGAAGGTTCTTGGGCGGACCGGTTTGTCATGGGCTTGAACCATCTTAGCTTGGTATAGTTCTAAATTCTTCTGCGTTGTAAGTCTTTTCCCTTCCGGGCTTTCTAATTCTTGAGTCGTAATTTGGCGTTTTCTTCCGTCGTGATCTTGTTTGCAACTGCAATTCCGAGTGAAGGAAGGCTGAACCTCTAAAGGTAACACTGCCTCGGACCCATACACCAGAGCGTAAGGTGTAGCTTGAGTAGGAGTTCTGAAGGTCATCCGGTAGGCCCATAAGGCTTCTAACAACTTCTCGTGCCAATTCCTCTTATTATCGTCCAAAGTTTTCTTTAAGATTTGAACGAGAGTTTTATTAAAAGCCTCAGCGAGGCCGTTTGCTCTTGGGTAGTAAATTGTTGAGTATCGCCAGTCGATTCCGTGTCTCCGACAAAATTGTTGATTTGTGTGCTTCGAATGCGGCCCATTATACGAGATGATCCTGCGCGGCACTCGAAACGGTAGACAACTTGGTTCTTGAAAAGCCGTAGCACGTGGTGTGCTTTCACTTCTCTAAGTGGAGCTGCCTCTGCCCACTTGGAAAAGTAATCATGTAGCCGCAAGAATGAAACGATGTCCTTTCAAAGATGGTGGTTCTATTGGACCCACTATATACGTGCCCCAACATTCAAATGGCCGCGACGCAATTGTCGGATGTAGCACATTTGGAGGTTGGTGTAGAACCACTCCGTGCACTTGGCATTGGTGACGGCTCTTGGCGATTTTCATGCGATCGGTCATCATCGAGGGCCGGTAGTACCCTAGTCTTTTAATTTTCATTTTCATCTTCGGACCCGATCGGTGAGCGCCACGGAGTTCGAATGCACTTCCTTAACAATTTCGCGGGCCTCGGACCCGCTTAGGCACCTTAGCCACTTTTGATCAAAAGACCTTCAGTACAATGTGTTGTTTATTAATGCATAAGACGAGTTCTTTTCTTGATACGATGAGTGCTAGCGACCTATCGTCCGGTAGCTTTCTGTTTGCGGTGTAGTCCATCGATGGTACGTCGCCAATCTTCTATGTTTTTACGTCACTTGCTTCATACTGATTCTTTTTCTTTTTCGATTTGTGTATTGTGTCTATGTCGAGTTGTGATAGGACTCGACATCCGTGATCGACACTTCCATCGATTCATCTTGCAAACGAGCAAATTCTTTTGCTAGACGGGCTAAAGCATTTTCTTTTCGAGAATTTTGTAGATCGTTACATTTGGAATCTGTTCAACAATTTGTATGGCATCTTGGAAGTATTGTTCGAGTCTTGGCTTTAAAATTATGTATTGTCCGGCGATCCGTTGAATGATTAACTGCGAATCCCCGTAGATGTTGATGTCCGTTATCCCCATTTGAATAGTTAATTCCGATCCTGTTATGAGGGCTTCGTATTACGCTTCATTGTTTGTACACGGTTACGTCAAGTGGTAGGAGTATCTTAACATCCCCGCTCGGCGTTATAAAGATTAGCCGGATTCTGCCTTACGAGCACTATCACTTGCGATTCTTCGTCTTTGTGTGCTTGAAGATGCTCCGTCGAAATATAATTCCCAACATCGATCATCGGGGTCTTCTAGATTCATTATTTGTTCATCCGGCAAATCGTCGTTGAGAGGAGATTCGCCGTAGAAGGGTGTCTTTGCGAGAAAGTCCGCTAGGACTTGTCCCTTCACGGCACGCGGAGGCATGAAAGTTATATCGAATTGCAATAATATCATTGACCATACGGCAAGTACGCGGAAAGTGTTGGACGAGTCATCAAGTATTGCAATGGATTAAACTTCGAGATTAGGTTGACCTTATGAGAAAGCATGCGGTGCTCGAGCTTTTGAGCGGCGAAGATCGGGGCCAAACAATGCTTTTCAATTGCGGGATACCTTACTTCCGTCGGAAGTAAACGACGGCTTAAGTAGTAAAGAGCATTTTCTTTACCCTCATCATTGTCTCAGGCTAACGGGGCTCCGAGAGAGTCGTCTAAAGCCGCGGTGTAAAGTATCGGTGGTCTACTCGAGGCTCGGGGCTGCTAAGACGGGAGGTGTCATTAAATATTGTTTAATGTCCTCGAAGGCCTTCGGCATCTCTCTTCCCGAATAAATTTGGCGTCCTTTTTAACTAGTGTCGAGAAAGGCCGACACCTACTCGACGGGTTTGAGATAAAGCGTCGAAGATATGCCAGCTTCCCTTGAAAGGATCATAGTTGCTTTAAGGTTTTGGGAGGCGACATTTCTAAGATAGCTTTAATCTTTTCCGGGTCGATTTCAATCCCACGATGTCGGACAACGAATCCTAAGAATTTCCCGGAGGTGACGCCGAAGGCGCATTTTAAGGGATTCATCTTGAGGTTAAATTGCCTTAATCGTTCGAAAACAATTCTCAAATCATACAAGTGGTTGTCCTTTGCTTTGCTTTTGATGACCACATCGTCCACGTAGAATTCGACTTGATTGTGGATGAGATCATCGAAAATTCTTGTCATTGCTCTACGGTAGGTTGCTCCTGCGTTCTTCGATCCGAATGGCATCACCGTGTAGCAAAATACTCCGATCGGGGTTCCGAATGTCGTAAGCTTTTCATCTTACTGGAGACATTTTTATCTGGTTGTATCCCGAAGATCCATCCATGAACGAGAATATTTCATGTGTTGAAGCAATGTCGATCATTAATTCGGGATCGGTAGAGGGAATTCATCTTTTGGACATGCCTTGTTTAAATCTACGAAATCCACACAAATTCCGATCTGACCATTCTTCTTTCATTGTGCACTACATTGGCTAGCCAAGTTGGGTATTGTTCTTCACGGACAAATTTTGCGTCTATTAGCTTTTTAACTTCAGTATGACTTGTTGTTCAATTTCTAGACGCATTTTTACGGGACCTTGTCGATCGGGACGAAGTAGGATCCACTCCTAGCTTATGGATTGCAACCTCTGGAGCTAATCCCGGCATCTCGTCATAGTTCCAAGCAAAACGATCTTTAAATTCCATTAATAATTTGATTATTTCTTCGGAGTCTTCTTTGTTGAGTAAGGAGCTAACAAAGGTAGGTCTGAGCTCTTCGCTAGTACCTAAGTTAACTTCCGTTAACTCATCTATTGTAGATTTGATCTCTTCTTCGAATTACGAGTGGAGCGTCTCGATTTGTACATCTTCGAGTTCGTCCGTAGTTTCCATGCGGTTTTCATTGGGCTCGCAAGTGACGACCAAGCAAAATTCGGCATCGTCGGCCGATCTCTACGTGCCGAATCCGAGTCCATACTTTGAATTGGGTGGACGACCTGAATTATTCCATAATTTTTCAAAATGTTGTGATTGGCCTTTTGTCCATTGTCGAGGTAAGAAACCACGCTGAATTAAATTTTGAACATAGGGAGAGTACCACTCAAAAGGTAATTCCATTAATTCTGATGAAGTGACATCTTCGAATTGTACATTATTTTCAGTTTTGGAGGAAGAAGCACCACGGTAGAATTTGATTGGCCTTGCACCGTCGTTACGTACCTCTTTGACCACCATACCCTCGATCTTATTAGAATGGATCGGGGTTAGGGTCATAGTATGTACGTAGTGGTTAATCTTCTCGTACATTGATTTGTATTCTTCGTTCTTCTCATCTTCGAGGAGATCTTGAATTGCGGCTTCTTCGACTTATTGTTGTTGCTTCTTGCTTGATTTCTTTTTCTTCTTCGGAACTATCTTCCCAATCAACATTGATGGCTGGTTTCCTCTCGTCCAACTGTCCTAGCGTCTCTACCACGACCTCGTCCCCGGCCTCGACCTCGGATGCGAGTTGTGGAGAAACCTTCACCATCTCGCCGTAAGGGAGTGGTGAGTGACTGTTGGACTAGAACTTCAGGTTCTTCGTCGTCCTGAACTTTCTTTGCTTCATTTGTTACGGTATCTCTGGAGAAGATCGTTTTCTTCGGTGGTGCATAATAAGCTGCATCTTCATGGATTCCAATTTCATGTACAGAGAATGGTTGTAAGTCGCCTTTGATGCATTGTTCCCCTCCATCGTAGTATTTGATGCACTGATGCAGAGATGATTGTACCATCCTGTTTTCATGTATCCACGGTCGGCCCAGCAGAGCGTTGAACGATGTCTACGAATCGATTATGTGAAATTTTGCGGTTGTCTTTGCTAAGTCACCGGTCTTCATCGATAGCGTTATTGACCCGAGGGCTCTTTCTCCTTTACGGTTGAATCCTCTTAATAACATTTTGTACGCTCGAGCTCGCGAGCATCAATTTCCAAATATGCTTAGTGTTCGAAGACTCATTATATTGATTGATGCTCCTGGATCCACCAATACTGCGGAGAGCGTAAACTTCCCGATTGTAACTCGAAATGTACAACGGTCGGTTGTGATCCAGCATCCCAAGTAGTAGGTCACTGTCCAGTGAAGGTAACGCCTCGTTGTTCTTTTAACGAGCAAACCTCATCTAAGGAATCTCCGGCCATTTGAGCTAAGCAAATTTCCGGATCAAGTAAGGCCTTGATCGAGCTTCTCTCATCCCCTTTGATAAGATGAGAGCATCGTAAATGCTCGGTTGGCGGTAGTTTCCTAAGATGGGCTAGCACGTTGTAGTCCACTTTATTTCCATGTGTCTCGGCTTCTTCTCGAACGGGCATTTCTTCTGCTGGGGTTGGTTCTTCTTGAATAACCACCTGCTTTCCTTTGTCCTTTGGACCCATTCTTGGAGGTAGAACTCTTCCACTTCTTAAGTTGACTTATGTAATTTCTTCTGAATCTAGTGTTGAGTTCGCCGGTGTCTCCTCCCTGAATCGGAATGACGGGTTCTTCCGTATTAGCTTCGCAGTGCGAAGGCTCTAACTTCTATTGCGGTCGGAGCTCCTCGAAACTTGCAGATAGATTCGTTGCTTGTTGAGCTTTCGTAGCCTCCTTGATGGATGTCTTCTTCGTTATTTTGATCGTCGAGATTGTGTATGATTTGAGAATTGTCGTTGGTATCGAAATCGATGTCCGAATTGTCGCTAGTTACGTAATCGTTAGAAACAGTCAAAATGTAGCCAACGCCATCACCCTTATCATTATATGATCCCACCGAAGTGAGCGGATAATCATACAAAATCGAGAGGTTCGAGGGATTTCTCCCCAGAATCGAAAACAACTATCCTAGGATAAGCGGCCCCTAGTCCAGCCTTAGGAGTCTCGGTCCTCTCTTCTTCGTCGATTTTCTTCTTCTCTTGATAGTCTCTGTTGAGGTGGTTCTTCTATCGCAAGTGATAAGTACGGCTTAACGGGTCTCGAACTCCTGAATTGAAGTTCGCACCGAGGCGGTTCGGATGTCGTCTAAAATCTTCTTCGAAGACCTCGTCCAGAGCGGTAGTCCATCCATCGTCGGTCGTATAGGGATGCTATCGGAATGATGGGCTCGGTTGAGATAACATTGACGGAACCTCCTTTACGGGGTTCCTTCATGTACTCCTTTGGGATTGTTATATTCCCTTTCAGAAGGTTGTCGTTGAGCCGACTTTTAAAGGTAATGCAATCTTCTATCTTGTGCCGAAGCATCCGGTGGTAGGGGCAAAAGTTGGGATCACCTTTCTTGTTGACTTCCTCCGGTCTTTTAGGCTACGGCAGTTGGAAATTTGGAGTCTTCATCGGACTTACGGAACATTTTCGGATCTTGCTTCATTCTTGAACGGATATTCTCTCGCTCGAAGCTCCCTTAATGTACGTTGCGGACGAGACGGTTGTTCATACTCGTGGAGATGACCGATAGCCTGGACCGGGGTTGCTCTGGTAATTTTGTTGTGGTTGTTGCGGCCGTTCCGGTGGTATTTGCATCGGTTGCTTGCCTTTGTCAACTCGCTGCAGACGATCCCGGATTTCTTTTCGAAGGTCTTCGCGGGCTTACGCTTGTCCGTCTTGTCGGCGAAACTTAATTGCTTCGCCTCTTCTTGCAAGCTTCCGGCCTTGCTTAACAACTTCTTGAAAGTCTTAATAGTGAATCCTTTGAGGAGAAGTGCTTATCGAGTCGTGAATGCTTTTAAGTAAAATGCCGATCGCATGTTGTTCTTGCGAGTTGTGGTTCACACTTCATGCTTAAGTTACTCCATCGAAGTATGTAATCCACCAAAGTTTCATTCGGCCTTTGTTTCTCTACCACTAAATCACCTATAGTGATGTGGTGCCGAGCTCCGGCGAATCGCTTGATGAAGAGGTTCTCTAGTTCCGAGAACGTCTTCACCGAACCATTTGGTAGTCCGCATACCGGTCGAAGGCGATTCCCGACGGATCGCCGACGAGCTGTCGGAAGAGTAATGCATCGCTCCCGCCGGCATTACAACAAGCGGCACGAAAGTGTGCAACATGCTTGTCGGGGGTTCCCGTGCACGTCGAAGGTCTTGAACGGAGGTGGTACGAAGCCTTTCGGGTATTGGACGGCGTCGAATTCTTCGGGTAAGGTCTACCGGTCCGAATGGATGTCCCGCTCTTCGATTGTGCTAAGGCTTCTCGCACTCGCTTCGTTCCACCAAGTTCTTGATATCCTTTTCGGGGATCATACTTTGTGTTGTATCCTTTTCGACTGATCATCCCCATCGACGGATGTAATCTCCTTTCCTCCATCTACAATGTGAATGACCTGCGGGGGTGTCTCTCTTTGTGGTTGTACTTGACTACGGAGAGTGGCCGGAGCTACGACCATCTCTTCCATCCTTTTCGCCATTTGAGCGATCGTGTCGTCTTTTCCACGAAGCTCGCCTTCTCATCGGTTCCGGCTCCTCTCTTTCGCGAGCTGCTGGAGCACCTTGCGAAGGCGATGAAGCTCGTGTCTCGACCATGTTGATTTCCGCGTATTCGTCATCCATGAATTCCGATGAATCAATCTCGTCTCCGAACTTTTCTTCTCTTTCTTTTGCCAACCGTCGGATATCGGTTCTCGACTTTTCCATGGCATCTTCTAGCGGGGCTTTTCGTGTGTCTTTGCGGTTGTCGTGCGATAGGCTGCCGGGTCCCCTTTTCACGAGTCCCCTTTATCGCGATAGCACTTTCTTCGGATTCCGGCCTCCTGGCGAGACTTTCTTTCTCGGGCTGCTTGTTTCGATCTTAGTCGCCGGTAGTGGGACGCCATACCATCCTTCAGCGGCAGAAGGTCTAGGACCGAGATGGTCCGTTCGGCCAAATGCTTCGGAAGGTGGTATCCTCCCTAATCAGTAATCCCGAGACGACGACGGGCGGACTAGCCTTCATTCTTTTACTTGGCTTTTACGTCATGATGGCGGGTTCTACTCGGGGCCCAAGACGAGATTCGAGCGGCACCCGCCCTATCCTTCGTAGAATCTCCGATACGGGGCGGTTTTCCTTCTTTGCTTAACTTTTCTACCAAAGTTTGCGGTCGAGCAAACGGCGTAGTTCTAGTCCTTTTCTTGCGGCTATCGTTGTAATATGCGGGCTGAGGTAATGTAGCGACGAATCTTGCGAACATTCTCCTCATCCTCTCGCGGCGGAGAGGGGATGGAACCTGCTTCCTCCCAAGAGTGGTATGTATTCGAGCGGCGGTGTATATTCGGCGGTTACGGAATTTCCTCTAGAAAGCAATCTCGGCGGCTCTAGCTTCTCTAGCGATCCTTCTACTTCGTTTCTTCTTTGGGTCCTTGTCGGTGACGGAATCTTTGAAGCTGGACCCGATTTCGAAAACAGAAGGTCTTACGAGAAGATCCGTACCCTCCACTGTAACGAGTTTACCATAATTCGGATTTCTTTCCCTTTGATTTGGCGAAGTCGAGGTAGGTGCGAAACAACTAGACCAGGTGGGGGTAGTAAGAACAGTCCTCCTGCGGACGGCGATGACTCCTCTTAGTCGGGATCCTTTGCGGGGAGGAAACTCTTGGGTCGACCTGAGGTTGAACTCGAGCGGCGGCTCCTCGGCTTCGGATACCTTGTTCGTCGGTGCAAAGAGGGAGACGTCGGTGATCTTGACATTCGTGTTTTCAAACCCTTGTCCAAATCGGATGATCCCATTGTCGGGCGACTCATCCTTATAGACGGCGAAGTCCGATCCATTGGTGAAGGAGAAAATCGGCTTCGGGGCTTCCATTTCGCGGGGTAGATTCGGTTGTCGGTCCCAAGTTATGCTTCTTTTCTTTAGGACGAAAAGAAAGGAATTGAAAAGAGTCCGAACATATTCTTGTTCATGTATTTATAAGAAGGAATCATTTGTTAAAATAATCACTTATTAGAGGGTTTGTTTATTTAGAACGGAATGTTCGAAAGGTGTAGAGAAGGTAAGGAATCGATTCGAGTTGGAAAGGAAAAGAGAGTCTTAAGCAAGACTTCTCGACTCGAAGGATCATTCCTAAACTAACACCTATTGGGGGTCCACCCCACCTCGAAATGAGGTAAAAGGATCTCGAACCTCTCTCGTTTATGGGTGTCTAAACAGTGGCTCCTAAATCCGAGATAATGTTGGCTATACTTGTTCACGGTAGAAATGAACATAGTATTCCAACGGAAAGAAGGGTAGTTCGATCCATTAGGGACATGGATACACTACCGATTTTTGAAAGCAGAATTATTTGACTAAAATGGAGAGAGGAATTGTCCCCAGCGGAGTCGCCAGAAATTTGTGCGGCTTATTTTCGAGTCGTGTGTTTTATTTTGAAAAGGGGTTCGCTAACAGAAGTTGTCGGCGAATTTTTAATTTAATTTAAATAAATAATTTTGAAAAGTAGTATTTGATTTTGAAAATAATTTTAAATTTGAAGATTTTAAGATATGAGATTAAACCGATCTCACATCCCAAATAGTTTATATAAATGAGCACCGTACCATAAACCGTGTATCTATCCCGAAGAATAGGCACACTGCTTGACGGTGGGGCTCGATTAAATAATCTAGAAGATTTGTGACATCCGTTTGGTCCGCGAACCAATTTTATAAGCCGACAAATTCCTCGCTTAATATGAAAGCATTAAACGGGGTTTATATTACTCAGGTTCTTTAGAATTCCCTATAAGGGCAAGCCCCTATAGTTAATTACATCTTAAGTGATGGGAATCACCTAAGAAAACTCTCGATAATAATCGATAATTCCGCTTTCAAGGATTTCAAATTTTAAGTTTTCAAGGGATTGAATTTTGGAATTTCAATAGGGAATGGATCAAATTTGGAACATTTTGTTTTGGGAATCCAAAGGAAGAAAAGTAGGAGAAATCACAGATTCGAAGCGAACTTCGGTAATTTCCCGACTATCCTATTGTTTGGCTTGAGTTTAGGAAAGTCCTAATATTTATGTTTTGATCTTGCCGATTTTAATTAATTAGGGCTTATATTTATATGATAGAATCATACAAATAGCCTAGAAGATGTGAGGGTTTATGTCGTATCGGACGACTACCTCGGAATCCTAAAACCGGTTAGGGCTTAATTTACATGACCTGATCATGCAAATGCCTAACAAAGGTTGAGGGTTTATGTTGCACTAGGCAAACTACCTCAAAGTCCTATGGCTTGGTTATTTTAATTCTAAGAAAGTTTTGCTGAAGTAGACTCAGGTTTTGCTGATGACGATGGCCGTGCTGCCCACCATGCTCCGAGCTCCTTGTTGTTGAAGAGGTTTAGTTTTAGAAGTCATAAATCAGGGGATGAGAAAAGTGTTTTGGTTTAGAGAAAATCTTAATTTCCAAGTGTTTTTCATGTTTTAATTAAAACAAATCTTAAAGTTGATTATAACGACACCGGTTAAGATCCCACGGTTCCATCCTTCCGGCATCATTATTTTTATCGGATTCACTTAGTCCAAATGAATTTGCTAAACTCAATCGAATGAGTTCCACACTTTCATTTAGACCGTGGGAAATCCCGTTAGCAACACGTAGGTTACATCATCCGAGGTATTCCCGATCATCCAACAAGACGTTTTAATTTAATTGTAATTGTAGTTTTGTGTTTTGTTTGTGATTAAATTTCGAGTTGTTTTATATTTTGAAATGTTGTGGTCGTGAATTTTATCTTGCAATGACTTTTAACTTAGTTTTGGTTTCGGTTTTAGGGACTATCCTAAAGGTGTGGGTTTTCATGCAACGAGTTGTTTATCATGCAAGAAAAAGTAAGTGCAATGCGATTAAATAAATTGCAAGAAAGTAAATTGCGAGGAAAGTAAATTGCAATAAAATAAAAGCGTACCTAGAGGGTCTTCCCGTCATCCCAAGGTGCACTTAAAACACAATTAGAATACTTAAACAAGTTCCTAGGTAAAGCTAAGGGAAGGGTTATGGTTTTCTACCAAATTCCTAATCCTATAGCTAGTCATTTCCTATGATGTCTAGGTCTTTGTATTTTGGTTTGAAGACGATTTTCTTCATCAAAGAACAATTAAGTCCAATTGTTCTTATAAATGTCCTATCATATTGAGGAAGTGCTTAAGAATAATCTTAAACATCTTTTCAATATTTCTAGGATTGTTTTAAGTCCAAATGAATTTAATTATATAAATGAATTAATCGTCCAGTGGATTCAAGTTTTGTTAACTTGCTCGGTGAGCTAGGACATTTGAATATCCTATAGGTGAAGTAACATTTCATTTAATATTCTCGTTTAGGAGTTATGATAACTAAAGCTTTTGAAGGTAAATTGGTGTTCAAATGGTTTGTGATTTAGTTTAATTTCCATTAATGGGTTTAAATTTGGAATAGTGTTCAAATTATTTTAGATTTATTTTGAATTCTTTATGTCTTTGGTGATGTTATTTAATTCAATTTAATTTAATTTAATTTAATTTAATTCAACTTAATTTAATTTAATTTAATTTAATTGAGTTTTAATTTAATTTTAATTCAATTTAATTCAATTTAGTTTGATTTGATGTTACATTAAATTAATTTGATTTGATTTAATTTTAATTTAATTTGATTTAATTTAATTTAATTTAATTTGATTTAATTTAATTTAATTTAATTTTATTTATTTTTTAATTTGATTTAATTTAATTTAATTTGATTTTATTTTATTTTATTTTATTTAATTTAATTCATTTAATTTAATTTAATTTGTTTATTTAATTTAATTTAATTTAATCTTTAATTTAATTCAACTTTTAATTTTAATTTAATTTAATCCAATTTAATTTACTTAATTTAATTTAATTTTTAGTTTAATTTTATTTTTAATTTTAATTGAAATTTTAAAAGAGTTTAATGATTTAATTTTAGTTTAATGATTAAGTCTTTTAATGTTTTGAATTTGAGTTATCATTTTAATTAAGAATTGAATATTAATGAGATAATTAATTTAGGGATTTTCAAATTAAAGAATAAATCTCTTCTTAATAATATCCCTATTTTAATAATTCCAAGTTTATTATTCTTCCAAATTTAATCAATTATTTAATTAAGGTTTAATCATTTTAAATTGCTTAATGGGTTTCTACCCTTTAATTATTTAAATTTCAATCATCCAAATCAGATTATGATCAAATATTTTACTTGCTAATTTTTTATTAAACCTAAAGTTTTAATTAAGGATTAAAAATTTTAATTACCACTTTACCCTTTAAGCTTAATAATTTCATAACTCACTAAATTGAACTCAAATGAACTTGAAATTTTTATGTGACTTCACTCATATGTCAATAAAGACATGAGAGGAGAAAATGTGATTTTTCTGTATTTAATTTATTTATATAATTATTTTTGGTGGAAAATAGAGATTTCCAAGGAAAATTTAATAACATGACCAAGGGAAAGTTTTTGTCCTTAAGAAAATTAGGGGACATTTCTAATGACCAGAGGACCACTTCGACCAATTTTGGTGATTTTTTGAATTATATTATTTTTATTATAATTATTTTAATTTTTGGAGTGTTAATTAATTTAAAAATAAAATAAATGTTGAAAAATGAATTTTATATTTTTCAAAAATCTCTCTGATACCAAGGAAATCAGAGAATCAAATTTTACAATTTTCTGATTTTTCTATGATTTATTATAATTATTTTAGTGAAAATGCTAGAAAATACATTTTTTTAATTTTAAAATTACCCTAGAGCTTTAAAATTTAATATCTCACTAAATAGACCTAAGAAAAATATGGGGTTTGTTCCTAAGTGATTAAAATTCAAAATGTGACATTTTGGTGAATTTTATTATTTTTGTGATTTTTATTATTTTTTAATTATTAAAAATATTAAAATAATATTAAAAATCAACTTTTTTAGAAAATTGAAATTTTAATTTTATTAGATTCCCCTAATATCAGAGAGGCTCCAAAACCAATTTGGTGAATGTTTGAAAGATATTTTGAAAGTTATAAATTTTTAAAGTTTAAAATGACTAAGTGGCTTAATCAACCCAATTAGTGGGGCTAACCAAGTCCAATTGACCTCAAATTTTTATGGTGGGTTCCTCTGATCCTGAAGGTCTATGGAGAATTGATTTGAAGTCAATTTAATGTATGGTTAGCTCTAATTAATTAGAGACCTATTTTGAGTGTTTAAGCCAATTAGGGTTTTTTTAAATGAACTAACTCAAAACCTATTTTTTCTAGGGTCCTCTGGTCATAAGGAACATCACTAAATTTTCCTAGAATTTATTTCACAACATGCTATTTATTGGAATTAAAATACTCAAAACAGTAACATGAATTTGAAAAATCAATAACTTTTCATAGGGATGGCCTCTGACTTTGGAAAATTCAGGGAATGTTCCCAAATTCATAGGGCTTCAAAAGCCCTATGGTCTCATGCCATGGTGAATTGTATAAATGCATGGAGAATTAAAAATATGCAGAGAGTAAATAAATTATTAAAAATAAAATACTTGATGAATTTAAATGATTTCTTTTCCACATTATTCTCCTCTCGTTCACTCGAGCAAGAGGATATTTTTATTTTATTTTTCCGATTTTTCTACACAAAGTTATGAATTTTTGAAGTTTAGGGAATTAAATAAATCAGAAAAATACCCTAATTTTCTATTTATCCACGCGGCGCCGCGTCAACCTCGGCATCTCCGAACGCACACGCGTCGCGCTCCCATTCGACGCCGCCATCTGACTCAGCGCTCCGGGGGCCCGCTGTATCGTTCCGTCTTCTGATCCGATGCGATCCTGGCCGTCCGTCCGCGCGTGTATTGAATGGACAACATCCGTTCATCGTCCCCAAGTGTCCTCACCCGAGAGCCGTCCACACTAAATCCCTAATATCTCACTCGATACTCAATGGATTTTCATGTTCTTATGCTCTATGGATTCGTCTCGAAGAGACGAACACATCTATATGGTTATCATGCATCGAAATTAAAGCATTTGAAATGGAGAATCTCCGTAAGCTCGGGATGAAGAGTTAGCTCATACCTTTGCTCGCAGAAGTGTGGCTTCGATCCGAGAGTTGTTGCACCTTCGATCGGATCCTAGCAAGCTCCGCGATGAAGTCTCCCGGTCCAGTGAATTGTCTAGGTTGGATTTCGACCACGGCCGATCACAAAGCTTGGAGGGCTGGGGCAACTCGGGAGGCTCTGGAGATGGGGCTTTTGCGGGTGGACACCTTCCCTCGGTCCGGTGAAGGTGTAGAACCAATCAATTTGGGGATTGGCTCGCCGTGGAGAAGTGTCCTCGGTTTTGGGTGGAATTTCGGCTGAGAAATCGGGTTTTGTCGGTGGGGATTAGGGGCAAATCGACACCTGGGATCAATCGCTCTAAGGGTGGAGAAGGGTTTGAAACAATTTTGCGCAGTTTCGGCAAGGTTTGTGCAACTCTCCTCTCATGGCCGTGAGGGGGTCGGGTTTAAATAGAGGTGGCCTGGAGAGCCTCCCGTGGATGGCCAAGGGTCGGGATCGACCGCTCCGGTCATGAGAAGAACAGCCATGGTGGCCATTGGGCATGGGGCAGCTCAGCAAGGTGGAATTTCAAAGTTTGGCTCCTCCAAAGTTCTCGGCCATGGTGTTTTTCGGCGATCCAGGCTGCTGGCCGGCAGGCATGGGTCACCTTCAGGGTCAAGGAGTCCAGGGCTTGAAGTTGGTGAAGTCAATTGGAGTTGGACATGTGTAAAGTGTTTGGATCGAAATGGAATGGGGGAAAGGCTATACTTGGCTAGGTTTGGTCAACCCATTTGTTTGGGCTGGGTTCACCTCCCCATGGCCGGTCTTGGGCCGAGAAGATCGAGTTAGGCTAGTCGGTCGAGAGGTGGTGATGTCCTTATCCAAGAATATTTGGATTAAATCTTGGTTAAGGGGAAACATGCTTAAGGCTAATGACTTTTAGGAGATGGTTAAAGGACCTCCTCATTTTTCCATTAATGGCATGGTCACATGCCAAACTTTCATGGCTCCATATGGCTTGTGAATGGCTCATCCTTGGCTCCATTTGGCTTCGGGAAAAGCTTCGGGTCAATTTCATAAAAAGGGATTTAAGAAAATTTTGGTATTTTGATGGGAATTTGTATGGGGCTTGATTTGGAATTGTTTAATTGATGACTTTGAAACTTAGGGGCAATTTTGATTAAATGGATGATGAGGGGAAGTGTCATGTGGGCTTTGGATGAATTTGGGCTTTTGAATTTGAAGGAAGTGGGTTTCTAGGAAAGTTTAAGGGGAATGGGCTTTTTGATTTTAGGATGGGCATTTGGGTGAAGATTTTGTGAAGGACCTTGTCAAATAAGTGTTATAATTGGTTTAGGGATGTTCTATGAAGGGCTTGGAGTCAATTTGGTGTGATTTGGGGTTGAATTGGTTTGAATTTGGATTTATTCGGTAAGTGGGCCTATGTAGGTCAAATTGGGCTAACTTGGGCCAATGTTGGGCTAGGGTTGAAATTGATGTAAAATTAATGTTGAGAAATATTTATGGGAGTGTTTCAAAGAGGTTTTGACTTTGGTTGGGCTTTGATTTTGGGGTTTGGGCTCATTTGGGTTAGGTTTGGGTTTAGGTCAAAAATGGGCCTTTTAGCTTTGGGTTGAATTTGAGTGGGGTTTGGGTCTAAATTATGGGCAAATCATGTTAGTGTATTGTTTGTGGGAATGTTAAGGAAGATTTGGAAAAGATTTGGGGTTAATTGGAGTTGAATTGGGTGAGTTTGGGTTAGGTTTGGGTCATGGGTCCAAATTGGGCTTTAAGGCCAAAAGTGAAATTGGATCCAAATGTCAATCAAACTGGACTTGGATTTGGTCTAGATTGGTGTTGGGAATGTTGAATTGAAGTTTAGAACTGAATTGGACCAGAATTTGGGTCAATTGGGTAGGTTTGGTTTGACATTGGGTTCACTTAGGGTTAAAATGGGTCAAATTGGGGGTTTTGACAAAAGTAGGGTAAATTGACAAAATTGGCCCATGGTGTAGTTGGACAAAATGAAATTGGGAATATTTGGGATTTTCTGGAATTTTCTGGGAATTTTCTGAATTTTTGGATTTTTTGGCCAAGAGGGGTATTTTGGGTATTTGGAGGGTATTGGGAGGTATTTTTGGAATTTTTGGTATTTTTGGGTATGGATGATCAATTTGGGTGATGTGGAAATGTTTGGGAATGATTTTGGAGGATTTTGGGTAATTTGGAAATTTTGCAAAAATTTGGGTAATTTGAGCAGTTTTGGGTAGGCTAAGCGGGTGTAGGGTCCCGGGGGTCAAAAATTGAAAATTTGGAAAATTGAAGATTGGGTGGATGTAAGTGGAGTGAAATCATTTTGGTTGAGCCATGAAGCCATATCAAGCCCATATGAGCCATGAAGGGACTCATTTGAGGCATTCACTATGTTGTTCCTAACCCTCTTAGCCCAGGGCTCAGGGGTTAAGGACCATCCATGTGAATCACCTACATGAGTCAGGAGGTCAAGTTGGGTATGGGTGTGGTTTTAGGAAGTGTGTGAAAGTGTAGTGTATAGGTGTAGTGTGTAAGTGTAGTGTGTGTGTAAGTCGGCCCCTTCACTGCACTGGTGCCACCTGTAGCGGTCCTAAGGCCAAAGAGTCCTATAGGAACTCATCCTTTAAACTTCCACATTTGATTTCAACCCTCTAGGTGATTAGGGGTCTATAGTCAAGTTTGTGGAGCTTCAAGGGAGTTTAGAAGTGGTTCGAGTTTCTAAAAGGTGGGTCCCAATTCTAGTCCTCTAAGATAGTCAAAGGAAAAGCCTAAGGCTAGATCCTAAGCACTAAAAAGAAGAAGAGAAGACCTCATCAAAAATGAGGTCAACACCTCGCTGTCGGCGAGGCTTCTAGAAGATCTTCAAACCGCGCTATCTCGCTGTCGGCGGGCTCGGGCTCGCTGTCAGCGAGACAGTTATAAATCCTTCAGAATTTCTTCCTCGTACCCTTGCCGTTGGCGGGCTCGATCTCGCCGTCGGCGACTCAGCACAAATTGCATTATTTCCTTCCTTTTTGCTCCAAATCCGCTCATTTTTATGATTTTTGCTTTTACCACCTAAATTCTACATTCCTGCAACAAAATAAAGAAAATACCTTTCTTTAAAGTGCAATTTCATCAAAAATAGGTATGAATGTCTTAATAAAATTTTCAGTGATCACTTGGTTACCTTGCTAATCTTCAATGTCAGAAATAACTTTGCCGAAATAAATTAGTGCCACTGCTTTGATACTGGATTGAGAGATTCAAATGGGAAACTAATGTATCCATTCTCTCTAACTTCCCATTCTTCATTCTCATCCGTCAGATATCGATACACATCATTCATATTATCCTTCATGGCATTGAAATTAGAATAATGGCAAATAGGTACGTTCTCGATCATAAAGAGATCGTTAATTCGTGCAGGAGTGAATTGTACAAATCTACCACACACAAATACGAAACCTTGGTTGATCCCGTGAAGATTTGCATAAAACTCTTTCACGACGGAAATAACAATGACAACGGTAGTGTAGCAAAGCACTTCCCAATGTCTCTCCTTAATAATCTCTTTAATTCTAGTAGTAGGATTATCCATACCTCAATTTATGAAGCCTCTTTCCTTGATAATCCTTCTTTTCATCATCACTTTGTTGAAAAAACGCTGCACTTCAAAACTTATGAACTTCCTTCGGTTGAAAACACTAAATCGAGGGGTTTCAATGGGAAAGGAATCCATATGATATGAATTGGGATTGGTGGTTTTTGTTTTGCTAGAGTTAAGAAGTCAAAAATGGAGTTTAGGGAGTTATAAGTACGAAGATCCCACTAAAAAATGCCAAAAATCGCATTTTAAAACTTAAAAACTGTCAAATAGATTTTGGGCGCCGGCGGCGCTCGATAGGGCATCGGTGGCGCTCGAACGGGCAAGTTTAGTGGAGGAAATGTGATAGGCCGCCGACGACGCCATGGTAAAAAATTCTCACCGAACTTCGTTTGATCCAAAATATTCCATTATCTCGATTTGATCCATCGTTTATTAATTTTTAAAGTATTTAGGAGTAATTAGGATTCAAAAACAACTATCTAAAAAGCACAACTACAAGAAACAAGCAAACACACCACAAAGATACATATGGGTTGCCTCCCATAAAGCGCTTGGTTTAATGTCATCAGCCCGACAAACCATTCAGTTAATCGAGATGACTCGGCATTAAAACCTCTTTGAAGTCAGGTTGAAACCCGTCAAAGTAAGGCTTTAATAGATGCACATTAACCTTAAAAATCTTTCGAGTATCAGGATCTTTAATATCAACAGCTCTAAAAGAATGAACTTTTACAACTGTAAAAGGTCCTAACCATCTTGGCTTGAGCTTTCCAGGAAATAACTTCAATCTTGTATTGTATAATAAAACCTTTTGTCCAAATTCCAAGTTCTTTTTCAATATCTTCCGATCATGCCATAATTTCTTTTTTCTTTATAAATCGTATCATTGTGATAAGATGCATTTCTAATCTCTTCCAATTCATTTAATTGCATAAATCTTTTCTCTCCAGCATTTTTCTCAACTCTTTTACCGCCCAATGTGTGTTATGCTCCAATTCAACTGGTAAATGACAAGTCTTACCAAACACTAGTCTATAAGGAGACATTCCAATAGGGGGTTTAAAAGCAGTCCTATAAGCCCATAAAGCAGTATCTAATCGAGCAGACCAATCTAGTTTATGATTATCCACAGTTTTCTCCAAAATTTTTTTAATTTCACGATTAAACACTTCTGTTAAACCACTAGTCTGGGGATGATAAGCAGTAGAAATTCTATGAATAATATTATATTTCTCAATTAATATCTTAATTTGATTATTCCTGAAATGGGATCCACCATCAGTTATGATCACTCTCGGCATTCCATATCTTGTAAATATATTTTTCTTTAAAAATTTTGAAACACTCCGAGCATCATATCGAGGTAAAGCAACAGCTTCAATCCATTTCGAGACATAATCAATGACAACCAATATATATAAATTTCTAAATGAAGGAGTAAATGGTCCCATAAAATCCAATCCCCATACATCGAAAATTTCAACTTCCAAATTATAATTTAGAGGCATTTCATTTCTTCTAGAGATATTACCTACTCTCTGACATCGATCATAGGATTTAATATATCTATATATATCTCTAAAAAGAGTAGGCCAATAAAATCCAGATTGTAGAATCTTAAAAGCAGTTTTATCAACACCAAAATGACCTCCAAATTCAGATTCATGACATCGTTGAATAATCAAATTAGTTTCTTCTTGTGGCACACATTTCCTAATAATCAGATCCTTACACTGTTTATATAGATAGGGCTCATCCCAAAAATAGAATTTTACATCATATTTAAACTTCTTTTGTTGTTGCCTTATTAAATCAGGTGGTACAATATCGCTTACAATATAATTTACAATATCAACATACCAAGACAAACTACTTCCCATAATAATATAGAGTTGCTCATCAGGGAAAATTTCAGTAATTTCTTTCTCAAATTCAGATAATTTATCATAATATATTCTTGACAGGTGATTAGCTCTTTGATTTTCAGCTCGCTTCCTATCAACTATCATAAAATCAAATTCTTGCAGAAGAAGTATCCATCTAATTAGTCTAATTTTCACATCCTTATTTTGCATTAAATATTTGATAGTCGAATGGTCTGTATGCACAATACTTTTAGCTCCAATGAAATAAGGTCTAAATTTTTCAAAAGCAAATACTATAGCTAATAACTCTCTTTCAGTTGTGGTATAATTAATTTGAGCCTCATTAAGAGTTTTACTAGCATAGTAAATGACTTTGAAAAATTTTTCATGCCTTTGCCCCAATGCTACTCTGATTGCATAATCACTAGCATCACACATAAGTTCAAATGGTTTTCCCCAATCAGGTGAAACAATTATAGATGCAGTGATTAATTTTTCTTTTAATAAATCGAAAACTCTCAAGCATTCATCATTAATATCAAACTTTCTATCATTTTCTAACAGTCAGCACAAAGGTTTAGTAATTTTAGAAAAATCTTTAATATATCGCCTGTAAAATTCAGCGTGTCCTAAGAAACTCCTCACCTCTCTCACAGTAGTGGGTGACGGCAATCTCCCAATCACTCTAATTTTAGCAGGATCGGCCTCCATACCATGTTCAGAAATTTTATGCCCAAGCACAATTCCTTCTGCAACCATAAATTGACATTTCTCCCAATTTAGAACTAGATCTATTTTCTCACAAAGCTTCAAAACTTTTGCTAAGTTTTTTAGGCAAATTTCAAATGAAGTCCCGAATACAGAGAAATCATCCATAAAAACTTCTATTCCATTATCTATCATACTAATGAAGATAGACATCATACATCTCTGAAATATTGCAGGTGCGTTACACAGTCCAAAAGGCATTCTTCGAAAAGCAAAGGTTCCATAAGGGCTAGTAAATGTGGTATTTTCTTGATCCTCAGGAGCAATAGGTATTTGATGGTAACCAGTATATACATCCAGAAAATAGTAGTACTTGTGTCCAACAAGTCTATCTAGCATTTAATCGAGAAAAGTAAGAGGAAAGTGATCTTTTCTGGTGGTGGCATTTAATTTCCTATAGTCAATACAAATTCTCTATCCATTAATTTGTCTTGTGGGTATAATTTCATTACATTCATTCACTTCAACAGTCACTCCTCCCTATTTCGGTACACAATGTATTAGACTCACCTAAGAACTATCCGAAATAGGATAAATAATTCAAGCATCTAGCCATTTTAAAATCTATTTCTTAACTACATCTTTCATTATAGGATTCAATCTCCTTTGCGGATCAACTCTCGGTTTATGTTCTTCATCTAATAAAATTCTGTGCATACAAATCGAAGGACTAACTCCTTTAATATCTGCTAAAGTCCATCCAAAAGATTTCTTGTTTCTTTTTAAAGTTTCCAACAACTTCTGTTCTTGGTATTCATTTACTTCCAAAGATATAATAACTGGCAAGGTAAATGATTCTCCTAGAAACATATACTTTAAATGATTAGGGAGAATTTTCATCTCAAGTTCAGGAGGTTTTATGATAGATGGAATTAAACTTCTATTTCCACCTTCCATAGTGTCTAATATTTCGAATTTCTCCTGAACATACTCCAAATCTTCATTCTTCTTACTATCTGAATTTTCTTCATTTTCACTTTCTTCTTCAATCATATTTTTATATTCTTTATCTTTTTCAAATATATTTTCAAAATAATTGTTTCTCAAGTAATCACATACCTTCATCCTAAAACATTCATTATTTTTTCCATTGAGGGATACTTCATAGATTTTAAAATATTAAAGGTCAGATCTTGATCATTAACTCTCATAGTTAATTCTCCTTTTTGAACATCAATTACCGCTCTTCCAGTAGTAAGGAATGGTCTTCCCAAAATGATTGAAATTTCTTTATCTTCCTCCATATCAAGTACAATAAAATTCACAGGAAAGATAAATTTATCCACTTTCACTAACAAATCTTCCACCACTTCTTTAGGGTAAGTAATGGAACGATCGACCAACTAAAGAGTCACAGATGTAGGTGAAATTTTTCCTATTTCCAACCTTTTGAAAGTTGATAAAGGCATAATATTAATACTCGCTCCCAAATCACATAAAGCTTTTCCAAAAAAAATTTCACCTATAGCACACGGAATAGTGAAACTACCAGGATCTTTAAGTTTTTCCGAAAGCTTCTTCTGAATAATTGCACTACACTCTCCACTAAATGCAACAGTTTCAAGATCTGTAAACTTTCTTTTCTTTCTCAGAATATCCTTCATAAACTTGGCATAGTCAGACATCTGTTCTAATGCTTCAACAAAAGGAATATTTATAGTTAATTTCTTAAGGATCTCCAAAAATTTTCCAAATCTGTTATCCCTGTTTTGTTTCTTCAATCTTTGAGGAAATGGAGGTGGTGGTTTTCAACAGTTATCTTCATTGGCTCGAGAGGATAATCCAAGTCAGATAAATCTTGTTTGAACCTTTTTCAATTTCCACCTTCTCCTTTTCTATTTCAACTTCTTTTTACACTTTAGTTTCCAATTCTTTTCCACTCTTTAATTGAATAGTCTTAAGTTGTTCCTTGTTTTGATCTTTTGGATTGATCTCCACATTACTTAGAAGTATTCCAGAAGGTCTATTATTATGTGCAGTGAAAATATATCCTAATTGATTTTCAATATTTTTCATAGCAACACCTTGAGCTTGTAATTGATTTCTCATATTCAGAATCATTTCTTCAGTAAGCAACTTCTTATCCTTAAATTGTGGGTTACTATTAAATCTAGGAGGATAAGATGATCTAAAATTAATATTTCCTTGATTGTTCGAATTTCCAATTGGATTCATAGAATTATTAGCCCAATGAGGGTTAACATTAGCATTGTTATTATTCCAATTGAAGTTTGAGTGATTCTTCCAACCAGGATTATAATAATTCGAATAAGGATTGTTAGGTCTATTAATAACATTTAAAGTATCATAAGGTGTTTGAGATTCTGTTATCTGTCCAAATGAATTTTCCTCCAACTCTTAAGTTGGTTGAGAATAATTCATTCCATATTGATATATTTTCTTTGAAAGGGCTGCAATTTGAGAAATTACCATAGTCTTCATATCTGAATCATGAACACTAGCTACTCTCTTAGGATTTACCCGTTCAGAGAGCCACTGAAAATTATTAGTAGTAATTTCTTCAATTAATGCGTATGCTTCATCAAAAGGTTTTGACATTAATGATCCACCAACAACATCATCTATAATAGATCTCAATGATCCCACTAATCCATTATAAAATGTTTGAATTATTAACCAATCTGGTAAAGCATGATGTGGGCACTTCCTAAGAAGATCTTTAAATCTCTCCCAAGCTTCATATATTGACTCTCCTTCAAACTGACAAAAGAATGTAATATCATTTCTTTGTTTAGCAGTCTTTGATGGAGGGAAATATTTTGATAGAAACTTTTGAGATAATTCTCCCCAAGTTCTAATAGATCCCGATGCTAACAAATTTAACCACACCTTAGCTTTATCCCTTAATGAAAAAGGAAAAAGTCTAAGTCTGACAGCGTCACTAGACACTCTGTCATATTTAAAAGTAGCACACATTTATAAAAAACTAGCGAGATGTAAATTTGGATTCTTATTAGGTGTTCCTCCAAATTGATTATTTTGTACCATTTGAATAATGACAGGTTTAAGTTCAAATGAATTAGCAGCAACATCAAGATTTTGAATAGTTATGTGAATTTAATCTGTTGTTGGGTTAGCATAATCTTTTAAAGGTCTTGGAAAATTTCCTATATCATTTCTCTAATTATCTTAATTATTCGCCATTTTGCAAGGACTTTCAATTTGTTTTTGTTGTTTTCTAATTTTTTTGATAGTACGCTCTAACTCCGAATTGTAAGGCACTAAACCTATAGATCCGCTACTATGCATATACAAACACAAATACTATAATAAAGATAAACAAACACACAAATACACACTACATAATAAACTTACTTTCTTAACTCTGTTACCTTCCTACTTACTTTCTTAACTCCGTTACCTTCCCACTTACTTTCTTAACTCTGTTTCTTTCCCCGACAATGGCGCCAATAACTTGATGCTCGACTTTATAATTTGCAAGAATTTATGAACTCAAATTTATATATTTATAATGATTTTGTTAAGTACAAGCATTCAACGCAAGTATACGTATCATATCAAGTAATACAGGGCTCTAATGGAGTCCTGGTTATCAATCCCACAATAAAGTTTGGAATATATAAGAAAGTATTCACAATATAGGTAACATAGCACTAAAATCTAATATTTAATTTGTAATTAAAGTTTAGTACTTACTACTATTATGCAGGAAACAGTAACAATTAACTACACTACAATTACTTCTAACAACTTTAGAAACAGAATTAACTAACAGACACACTAAACTAATTATTTGAAAGGTTTTCGACATATGAGAAAATCTTTCCTTTTGCAATGAGAATATATGTGTGCATTGATATGGAATAAATATTTATGTTATTGTGCCAAATAGGAGCATAGATGATTCTTTACCCTTAAAGGAGTACCCTCTCTTCTAAGTAAGAAAAGAACATTGACATATTCTAAGTTTAGTCACTAAATCTAAGGCCAAGCTGGGAGGATACCGGCTCTCACTTCGGAGCTCCCACTCACCCTTCACCCGAAGGCTAACCTTTGATATTAGTTACTAATCTTAGAACCAATTTGGGGATTTCAGCCTGTCACCCTGAAATCTCCACATTGAAGTCCATCAAAACATATTTCTCTATTCATTTGCACTCAATTCCCCTAAACTACGCAATTCATCCATAGAAATTGAATGGATCTTTCATTATTGTTGTAGGAGATTAAATCCTTTCAAACTTAATGTTCAACAACATATTTTAACATTTCAATTGGCCAAATCGAAAGTAAATTAAGTTCTAAATGAAAAACCATCACAATCTTTTCATTCCATTAAAAGCACATCAAATCCACATCAATCCATCATCACATCTCTATACAAGAAGAAAGACAGGGGTTACTACTCAAAATTCATTGAGAAGATACAATAAAACATGGATTTTATATATAAAAGAAAAGTCATACAAACCACAAAAAAATACAAATTATCTCTTTCTCTTCCCCAATGCAATTCACTTGAAGTTCCTTTGAATCCTCTTCTCTCTTCTTTACAACACTTGAATCTCTCTTTAGAATGGAAATGAAGAAGAAATCTCTCAATTTACCCCTTCTCCTTCACTCCTTAGAGAAAAAATTATCTCAAATCTTCACTCTACACACTCTTCTCTTAAACCCTAACACTTAACACTCACTAAAACTACTCTAGAACCACCGAGGAAGCACTCCATTTTCGTCCAAAAACAGTTACTTATAAGATAGGGACGAAATCCCAAGAGTTTCCATAGGCACCCCTTCAAAAAGTCGCCAAAACTCTTCAAATTTGAACTCTACCTAGCGCCGTCGGCGCTCTATCATGTAATTAATTCTGGACTCTCTGGATTTGGGCGCCGGCTGCGCCAGAACACTTTTTCACCATTTTCCTCCTTTTTGCTTTAGATTCATTTCTTTTTGCTTCTTTTCACTCCAATGACCTAAAATCATCATACCTGCAATAAATCATGAAAAATCCATTTCTTTAAAGTGCAATATCACCAAAAATGGGTAAAATTATATAGCAAAAACTGTATATATTTTTGGTGCATCACCCGTCCGCAACGTCCTAATCTCCTTATCTCGTGAAGCCCAACGTCCTGATCTCGTCTCCCCTTCTCCCGCGAAGCCGAGATCGTCGCGATCCCGTCCCGATCTCTTACTCTCGCGAAGCCCAGCGTCCCAATCCCTCCCCATCTCCTACTCTCGTGAAGCCCAGATCGTTCTGATCCCGTCCCGATCTCCTTCTCTCGCGAAGCCCAGCTCATCCCGATCCCGTCCCTGTGTCCCTTCTCTCACGAAGACCAGCTTCGAAGTTTTGTATAAGGACAAAATAGGAAGAAATGGGAAAGTTACAAATATACCAAAGAATTTTTATGTAATTATATAACTAACGGTTTATAGCGGATTAAAGGCTATTTATGCCTTGCTGGGGCCGTTCATTAGGAACGAAATGGCTATAAATGAAAAGTTTGTTAAAACGTATCAATTAAGGTTTAATGGTACATTAAGTCCGCAAGTTTTGATTATTTCAGTGAAATAATGTCTGGACTTATAGTGTAGATCTTTCAACTGTAAATGTTATTATTTTGTTTATACAGTTATGTTGCAAATAGTTTTACTAAACAAGAGCAGATTAGTTATTTCTCCAGTAATAACTGCAAAAAAGGCTTTGTTTGGCGTAGCTTATCCTGGCGGTAGACATTTATTGAACGCCGCGGTGGTGTTTGGTTAGGGCGTTCGGTCGGCTGCAGAGATAATCACGTATGATATTACGTGATAACTTTAGAGATTTACTGCGGCTCCCTTCATCCCGCGTTCGGATTTCTGTCGCAGTGTATTACCTCTGAGCCCCTCGACCGCGTCTTCTCTCATCTTTGCCCTATCCTTGCACTCTCGATTCGTCGCTGCTTCGATTGCACCCCTTCGATTTGTCACTACTTCGATCGCACTTGCCCTCCCGATTAGTCGCTGCTTCGATTCGTCACTGCTTCGATCAACCTTGCCTTACGGATTCGTCACTGCTTCGATCACAAGATTATGGCAAGGTCGGCTTACCTACTTAACGCGTCTTGCCTGCTCGAAGCGCACGAGATGCTCTGTTGAAGGGGAAAGAAGCTCAGTCGCGGCATGGAGGAAGGAGTAGAAGCTTTGCGTGCTGTGTTGGGGTGAGATGGACCGAAGGAAGAAGGAGGAAGAGCAGGGCCGAACAATTAACTGAGTTATTAATTAATAAATTATTTTATATGTAAAATATATTTAACTGAGTTATTAATTAATATATTATTTTATATGTGTTTATGTGATTATGAGTTAGTTAAACAATTGTTAATAAAAATTATTTGAATCAAGATCAAAGTTATTTAAATCTCAAATTTCAAGGGAGGAGTAACACAGATTTCATGTATGTCAAATTGATTCTCTCATCAATTCTAAATCAATCGCTTTTTTGTTTTTTCGAATTGTTAAAAAAGATGAAATTTTCTAACATGTGCAAAATAGTCATTTATCTAGCAACTGTTGCAGATAAGCCGTTCTGAATAAGCTCCCACAAACAGAAAGTCAGCTTACCCTGATAATCTACAGATTATCAGATTATCAAAATAATCTGTTTATCAGCAGATTATAAATAATCAACAGCTGCCCCAAACAAACAATTTTTTTTTTGGGGCAGCTGTTGATTATTTATAATCTGTTGATAAGCAGATTATTATGATAATCTGATAATCTACAGATTATCGAATAGTTCTGGATTGTTGTTTGTTGGGCTTATTAAGAATGATTTATTTAGTAATCGTTGTTGGATTAACGACCAAATCGCCTCGAAAGCTGTTTACTGTTTGGGGGAGCTTATTCAGAACAACTTATTTGAAACAAAACTGAATGAGGAGAAAAATAGATAAAAACTGAAGCAACATATTAAACAGAACAACAAAATCACTATAGATCACTTAAAAAAACATACATAGAGTTCTCACTCATCCGTAAGTATCAAAAAAAAAAAATCAACATAAATACAATTATAAGTACAGTTAAAAATATTAAAATGTTTAATTTACAACTTTGATGACGTCAATCCTCAGCTGCCAACTCCACTTGAGAAGCCATCACCACCCGATCACTGTCTGCAGTGGAACATGTTTGGTAATCAGCCCAATGAAAGAAACCACAACGATTTGATACACCTATGCGACAGCCGTAGAATTGTCTCCCACTACTGTGAGGCTGACGTGATGTCAGTAAGGGAGCCGGGAGACCACAATAACCAAAACAAGGAAGGGAGAACTGCTGTCAAAATTTACATACCACAAAATCCTTATGTGTTCAAACTTTCACATGGTTGAAAGAGAACAAAAGCAAAACTATGCATGCTTCACCTTGAACCATAAATATTACTTCTCAGCCATGGTAAAATAGAAAAGGGAAAAAAAATTGAGAACTACCGAACTGCAAGATCCCAGATCTGCGAGCAGAGGAGATGGAGATCTGCGAACACCTAACTCGGAGGTGGAGGCGAACGAGATATGCGAGTGTCCCTGCGAATACCGGAAGTTAGACGTGGAGGCGAGATCTGCGAATACGAAGGAGAGAAGTACCGAACTCACCGAAGAAAAGCGCGAGGGAGGGAGATCTGCTATCGAGCCGACAGAAGGCAAGGGCGAAGGAGATCGCAGGAGATGGCGAGCCGAGGATCTTGCGAAACAAATGGCGAGGGCGACGGACTAGGGCTAGGGCGGAATTTTACTACCTATCGCGATTTTTGTAAGCGGGACGTGGGGGGAGGCTGGCTGCCGAATTCACGAAGAAAATAGCGACGTAAATAATCCGCGGCACCGAAAAGTTCGATCCCTTCGCGATATACAAATGGCAAAGAGGCTGTATGAAAACGCCGCAGCTTCCAATAAGCGGCCCCAAACGGCCCCTAAGTTATTCTGAATAAGCTCTTCCAAACAACAAATCAGCTTATATTGATAATCTGTATATTATCATCCTGATAATCTATAAGAATCTACAGTTGTCCCAAATGGATCATCAACAGTCTTGCAAAATTTGGTGACATTCATCGCCGCCACAGTGCATAAATTTCAATACTGTATTAATTATGTACTTTCTATTTTGTTTTCCGCAGTATTCATTTCCCTTAAAGTCAAAACTGTTAAATATCGTAAACCTAGTCTATTTAGCTAACGTGAATGAAAGTACCTCTAGCAAAAGATATGACGCGAGCACTAAAACCTGTAGCCTTGATAATAGATTAAAAATATTAGATTATCAACAAGAAAGAAAAATATATTTACAAAATATTTTGTAAATATTTAATAGCTAATAAATTATCTTTCAAAGTCATATTCACAACCACGGAAATACCAGTCTTCCTCTGCAAACGCCTTCATATTAACTAAAAAAATGTTTTTATTAAATGATTTTAAAATATGAGCAAAATTTATAATAACACAAAAAAGAGAAAATATCACATCAGGACTATGCACGTAGAGCTACGTGTGGATTCCAATGAAATCACACCACGTGGCTCATGACAAAAAAAAAGACAGTAACGCAGAAAATACTCATGTTATTCAAGTGTTATTATGTATTATTCAGGTGTTATTCTATTCTGAGAATATTTCTGGTGTTATAATAACACACTAACACATCAATAATACATGAATAACACATAATAACACCTGAATAACGCTGAATAACATGGGGGGAAAATTCTCTGTGTTACCGAGTGAATTTTTATTTTTATTTTTTCCTGTCACGCGCCACGTAGTGTGATTTCATTGGACTTCACACATTTGTTTACATGCAGAGTCATGATGTAATATTTTCTCCACAAAAAGTGGTTGTTGTTATGCTTTCTATGCTGAGATTGTGTAGATGCTTAGTGAGGAAAGGCACACAGAAAGTATTTGTTGGTGTTGCTTTGTAAGTAGGTTCTACTTCTTGTTATAAATTATATATATAATCGAATTAAATAAATTTAGTACCGGAATGTCCTTGACAAGCTGAAATTGGTCTGGATAACTTGTTTTTCATTCGTTAAAGTTTTAATATATGTTGAACCTAGCTCTTATTTGGGTTACTCTAGGTGGTGGAAGTGCATTTAATGGCTTTTTTTCCCCTCAAGTTTAGAATATTCATCACCATCATGGATCATTTTCCCTCCATCTTTGAATGTGTTTTACAGTTACACCCAAAGTTGAACTTTAATTATTTTTATGGTGCAAGTTTTATCTCTCTCTCTCTCTCTCTCTCTCTCTCTCTCTCTCTCTCTCTATATATATATATATATAAAAGGGCGGAATCAACATCAGGCTGGAGGAACCATTTCAGATCAATCATTATGGCCACAAAATGATAATCCTTGTAATATCATCCAATTCCGAAGTATTTACAAATCTAACACATGCATACCACTTCTACGTTTCATATCAGATGAAAAATACCACTAAAGTGAAAAACTTGATTTCATGCATATTTAAGGTGGTATGTATGTACAAATTGAAATTTAGGTGTTAGATATGAAAATACATTTGAATTGAGTGGTGTGTAAGTAAATCTTCCTTTTTTTTAAAATGGTCATTTCCCAAAATTTTCCCATGCAATATAAATACAAGAATAATAAAAATTTGAAGTATACATTTACTAAGGGATGTACTGATGGAGTTTATTTTCTCATTACAAGATTTAAATTTATCAATCCCATCAAACAAGAGTTTCGTTTGATGGTACAAGTAATTCACAATTAATTACGCCATCGATCGGCTTCTCTATTAACCACATCACCACACTACCATGTTGTGAAAACGACGTCAATAAAGTGAAAAATGAAACGAGAAAAATTACACGCAGAAAATAAATACCAGAGCGACACACAGATTTGTGTGTTCAGCAAATTTGCCTATGTCCACAGAGCTGCAGAGGATTTTGTTACTTCAAAGAATTACACCGTCGAACGCCTCGACGTTTACAAGAAAGTATTTGTTTTCTTAACTCCCTTCCTCTCTCTCACTTCCTCTCTTTCTCTCTTAGAGGACTTGGCTTGACCCTTGACTTGGCCCTTTTTTAAGCCAAAAGAGGCTATTTATAGAAACCACGAGAGTGGTAGGCGGGAGATAGGTGAGCGGTAGGTTGAAAGGTAGGTGAGCGGTAGGTGGGAAGGTAGGTGAGCGGTAATTGTGATTCTTAATTAGAAAACTAATTAACACCAATTAATTAAATTGCGGTGGACCGGGTCTCCACATTACCCAAAAATTCTCCCACTTGGAGACTGGGACACTCGCTGCACCACCTATAGGTTGCATCATCTGCTGGCTATACCGACCTTTCGCTCAAACATGATATCCTCCATCTCTGCAACTCAAAACCCCTCTTCATGCTAGAAGACCAGCTGAAGTCGAGCACAATTTCAGCTTCTCATGAGTAATACCCTCTGTTGACATATCACTGTCAACGTAGCCTTGTACCACCAAGCTCTTTCCTGGGTTACTCTTGTATTTGCTTACAACTCCCACTGCATTAGCACTATCCTGCCTCTGCTGAAAGCCCTTTTTAACAAGTCCAACCTTGTACCTCTTACTGCCACCAAACGCAGTCTTCACCCGGTACACCCACTTGTTGTGCAATATCTTCTTCCTTGGTGGAAATTCTGTCAGCTCCCAAGTTTGATTCCCTGGCAGATAATTCATCTCCTTCTTCTTGGTCAGCTCCCACTTGCTCGAATTTTCATATTGCAAGATTTCTTCATAGCTTTGTGGTTCTTCACCATTTGTCTGGACAATGTCTGATTTTCCTGCCTTTGACGCTCTGCCACTTTTCAAGAAATTGACCTTCTTCTGGTTCCCCATAATGCACCTCTGACTCATGTGTCCAAGTCTGCAATGTCGTAGATCTCTCGTGCTCTCTGAAACTGTAGTAACAAAATTGTTAAGTAAACCAGTAGTCATAATAGTGTGTCAGTTTTCTTACCCCGAGCCAATACTAATGCTTCTTTGATAACCTTCCAGGTGCTATCTGAGAAAACTACCAAATGACCACCCTCGTTGAGTTTCCCAAAAGAGATGAGGTTTTTCTTCAACTTAGGAATATGCCTGTTGCAAAGTCCATTTTCTCTTGTTAGGGAGCGCAATATCAATGTCTCCCATCTCCACCACGTCCAGAGCTTTTCCATCAGCTAGATGTACCTTTCTAAAGTCGTCGGCAACATAATTTCGTATCAACTTCCGGTGGGAAGATGTATGGAAGGAAGCTCCTAAATCCAGTATCTTGTTATCAACAGAATTATGAACTGCCAGCAATAGCTCATCCTGTATTTCTTCATTTACAATATTAGCGCCATCATTCTCTTTTTTTTCTTTGGATTCCTACAGTTTCCTTTTTTATGTGGCTACCTCTCTTTGAGTTCCTATCTTGCGATCTCCCTCTGTAATCAACAATCAGCGCCGAACTCGAACCTGAGGTCTCGCTAGAATCTTTTCTGCACACCTTTTCAGCCAAAATCAAATCACGAATATCATCATATTTCAGTTTAGATTTACCTGCAGAACTGCTAACTGCCATCCTCATGGCTTCCCAGCTATTTGGCAATGAAGCCAACAATATCAGCGTACGTATCTCAAAATCAAAATCAATTTCAATAGACAACAATTGATTTGTAATAGTGTTGAAATCATTTAGGTGTTGAGCAACAGACACACCTTCCGCCATCTTCAAATTGAATAACTTTTTCATCAAGTGCACCTTTTTATTCGCCGATGACTTTTCATACATACCTGATAAAGCTACCATGAGATCTGCAGTAGTCTTTTCCTTGATGACGTTATGGGCAACGCACCTTGACAGGGTTAATCAAATAACCCCTAGAAACTGTTAATTCAACAGATTACATTCCGCCTCGTCCAACTTTTTCAGTCATTTTCCCAGTAACGGAAGATGAAGTTTCTTCCCATAGAGGTAGTCCTCTATTTGCATCCTCCAGTAACTAAAATCTGTGTCATTAAACTTCTCGATCCCGATACCATCACTTCATCTCCGCCCATCGTTCTTCCTTATATCTGAAAACACGGCTCTGATACCAGTTGTTGTGAAAACGACGATAATAAAGTGAAAAATAGAATGAGAAAAATTACACGCAGAAAACAAACACCAGAGCGACACAACGATTTACGTGGTTCGACAAATTTACCTACGTCCACAGAGCTGCAGAGGATTTTATTACTTCGAGGAATTATACCGTCGAGCGCCTCAACGTTTACAAGAAAATCTCTATTTTCTTATCTCCCTTCCTTCCTCTCTCTCTCTCTCTCTCTCTCTCTCTCTCTCTCTCTCTTCCTCTCTTTTTCTCTTAGAGGACATGGCGTGACCCTTGGCTTAACCCTCTTTTAAGCCAAAAGAGGTTATTTATAGAAACTAAGAGAGAGGTAGGTGGGAGGTAGGTTGGAAGGTAGGTGAGCGATAGTTGGGATTCTTAATTAGGAAGCTAATTAATAACATTTAAATAAAATGCGGTGGACCGGGTCTCCACATTGCCCAATATACCAGTCATCTCCATCGCTAAAATCTCCTCTTCCTTCTTGAAGCGCTTTCATCCTTCATCGAACCATTCCATCTTTTTAGTCACCGCCTTGCCTTTGTGCCTAACTAAGATTTCACCACCGGTTTGTCGAAGAGATGCAGAGGCAAAGGCAATGTAAGAGAGCAAAATAATATACCATAAACAAAATTCAAATTTGTATCTTAAAATGTACATGACTGCATGCTATTAATAAGCATAAGCACAATTCAAATTAATTTCTTATAATTTTTATGATTTTTGGCGGAAAGAATGATGAGTAGATTTTAATTTAGTTGGCATATCTAGGAAAAACTTGATAATAACTCTTGTCATGATTAGTAATATTGTAAATTGCATTAGTAATTTGAGTAGTAGAATTGACCATTATGATAATTTGTCATGATGTGTTTAGTTAATAAGTAGACCATAAATCTTATTCTGGGACTTTTGGAAGGTGATGTTATTGCTTGATATGTATTATGAGATTTTCATGAACATTCATTTTTGCCAAATCTATAGCTTGTGATTGTATTATATCAATTTCTACAAATCTTCATGATTTATCGTATTCAACCGCATGTCCCTTAATAATATTTTTAATAATTTTCTTGAGCCTTGTTTATAGTTATATTGATGTACTAACACATTATTTAGACGCGTGACTCAATTTGGTTTCACTCAATAGAAAATTATTTCACTTTTAATAATTTTAGAAACATATGTATCATTAGATTGGAAATGTTTTATTTATCCTAAATATATGTTGAAACGCAGTCATGTTCAACCAGTATGAGTCCAAGCAAGCTTGGTGGGTCTTTCAATCCTATACATCAATGACCCGGTTTAGGAAGTAATCAAGTGTAAGCAGTCGAGTATGAGCAGTCAAGCACGAGTTGTTGGGTATGAGTGTTTGATTATGAGTTGCTGATTATCTGAGGACACATGATGAATGTCATTCTTATAAGATGAATTGAAGAACAATTCATTTGACAATCTCATTGTCTAACCCCTGATTGCACTCTCTGTGACTGTAGAATAAGAGCCTACTTGGTCTAGATGAGAACTAGCCTCAAGGCGGTTTTTATAATAGAGGGCCAAACAAACGTTATGATGTGACTCAATTAAATGTGTAGATGACGGGACAAATATGTCACCGACATATGATAACATGCCAAACATAATATAATAGATATGCCTGAGGTTGAGCACATAGATCCGAGTGGCCATAGATCTTAAATATCTGAGCATTATCATTATATATGAATATTTTATAGGAAAAATGTCTTTGTATAATGGGGGCAATTAATTTGAAATGGACATTATGTTATACTATTAACTAAGATAAACAACATAACTTTCCTTTTATCTTTAGCTCACTTCTTCCTCCCTTAATAGTTCTTCCCTTGAGGCACGAGTTCATGGATAAAATTGGATTCAATAACCTTAAAAGATGTTGTGAGCGTGGATCATACCACAAAAAAGAAGAGGAGCTGCATAAGGAGCATAAGCAAGACATAGAGGGTCCAATGATTTAGATTACACTAGGGCATTGGTCAACCAATATATTATTAATCTGAAGGAACAAAGGATGAATATGATCTGAGAAACTTTAGCCCAAATCACTAGACATCAAATTTTTTCACCTAGATCAGTAGCTCATTGCAGTGGAGAAGGGAACTCGCCACCAGTATTATAGGAACCATTTCACTTGCTTAAGTGAAGGAGGATGACTCATATTATTCAGTCAATGTATGATGGCCCCGTTTAAATATTAAGTTCGAAGGGATGACTATGGGTTTGTTTGGGGGTAGCTGCAACTTATTGAATAATTTGCTGATAAGCTGCTTAAAAATAATCTGCTGATAAGCTAGGTACGGTAGCCATTACAATCTTTTAATTTTTTGGAAAAGCCAGATCGTAGTCAGAAAGCTGCCACCGCACCTAGTTAGGTGCAGAGCAAAAACATTGTTTTTAGTGTTTTGAAAATGCATAAGCTACCAAAATGCAGTTTACCCAAACAAGCTGGTGTGTTTTCAAAACACCACCGCACCAAATAAGTTGCCCCAAACAGGCTCTATATCAGTTAGAGAATGCCCTTTCTAGAGAATTCGTCAAAGCTGAAACACCAGAACGCCTTAAGATTTATTCATTGTAGTTTTATCGATGACGGTCGGATCCATCTGATCTAATCACTTCTTTGAATATGATATATTCTTATTGAGTGTAAACGATGTTTTGAAGTGTCACTTATTCTTTTTTACTATGAAAGAGTCAACATCTAGTTTGCCTTTGCGAGTGATAATCTCATATGAAGACTTAAAACACATATTTGTAAATGAGTTCGCGAGTGCTTAGAAGCCCTAACAATTTTTGTAAGTGTTGTCATTAAATCTCTAAGAACTGGGAGAAACCTTACGAGCTTTTGTGGCCGATTTCTAGAGGGAAATGTTGGAGGTATGAGACTTGGAATCAATGATTGCCTATGTTGCATTAGCCTAACGGAGAAGTGAAGGTCTTTTTCAGCATGTAGATCTTAGTCAAGTTATTGAAACTTGGTAATAGTCACATCTTTGCTGATTTGTATGACTCACATCCTGCCACTACCAAAATGTAACACACAGAGATACACTCATAGAAGAGAAGCTTCCACCAAATCAACAAAAAAGAATCTTGCCCAGCACAACCTGGCATAAGGCCAATTGTTGAGGAGCACAGATCATATCATTTTAGTAAAAAGGATGCATGTTCAAGAGAGGTAAGATTATTTGATGTAGGGGAAAATTCAATTTCAAGAGGCATATTGATCAGAGAAGGTCACCAATGCTTACTCGTCAGTTGTTGTCACACTCCCTTAGGAGTCTATAAGCCCAAGATAGTTGATGCCATTCAAAATAAAGAGTACTTTCACGAACATATGCCTATTAAAATAGGAGGAAATTTGCACGACCTGCAAATGTATTATATCTATCATTGTGATCATGATCATGATACTCATGGATGTTCCACCTCAAAAGTTTAATCGATGAATTCATTAAGACAAGAAAATTGAAAGAGTTCGTGACATTAGGAGTGGTGATCTAGAGATAATGGATAACAACAGATCAAGAAACCCATAATGAGCCAAATTGGGCTTAGAAAATTCATATAGTAAGGATTGTGCCATCTATACTATACAAGGATAGATTTAAGACATCCTTCCCAGCGAGCCTCAAAATATTTCTCTCAGATGAGATGTGCTTATCAACCTCATGTTAACATTGAGTTACTTACTAGCCACCCATTAATTTTACTAAAGATCTACTCATCAAGGGGAATTTTTGCAATGATGCAATAGTGATCAAGATATTAACAACTAATTAGTTCATTGGTTGTATTCTTATTGATATATGGAATTTAGTTTACATCTGATTTAAATCATTTTTTGATAGGTAGAATCTTGATACTCTAAGAATATTAGCCTTGCTTTTCACCGGGGGAAAGAAAGACAAGCGGTTATAGCTATGGTCAACTTTATCATAGTCAACTCCTTAAAAACATCAATGTCATTTATTGGTCACCTACTGCTTAATACCATCTAATTTCCCATCTTCATATATCATATCATGGTAGAGTTTCCAGATAATGATGAAGTAATTACTATAAGGGGATACCTGGAATAATCCCGCACTTCCTACATGCATGTAGTGAGTGGCATACATATAGAGATTCAAGATTTAGAATTAGCAAGAGAAAGGCTTAGAAACCAATAATGCAGTCAAGAAGAACCTGATAAATTTTTTTTTTGCTATGTGATATATTTGATGCAAGATACAAGAATGATCTGTTCGCAGTTCTGCGAGAGTACAATGTCTTATTTTCTTGGTTGGTAAAGGATGCTAAGAGTAGATGTCAATGTAGCCAAACACATGTTAAACATAAACCTTAGAGATGAAATGGAATGTGATTCATACTGATCATATTGGCGGAATCATTTCGATAACAGGTGAAGAAGCTGTTGGATGGTAGTTAGATTTAAGATGTACAATATCCTAAATGGATCACCAACATTGTTATGGTGCCAAAGTTGAATGAGAAGTGACTAATATGCATTTGAGTTCGCCAATATGAACTTATCCTGCTTGAAACAAAATAATCCTTTATCGTGACTCTATAGTTGTTTATCATGTTATGATTTTTTTGGATGCTTTCTCTTGCTACCATTGGATAAGATGCACCTCGATGATGCCAAAAAGAATATTTTTATTACCAAGGAAGGCGTTTACTATTATATATAATACCCATTGGGTTGAAAAATGCAAGCATGACGTATCAATGCCTGATGGAATTAATCTTTACTAATCATAAGAGAATAAAATTCATCTTATGTCAATAATGTACTAGTTAAAAATGAATCATCTAAACAACACATAAAAGACATGATGAAAAATGTTGACACATTAAAAGTATTTAATATGTAATTGAACCCAATTAAGTGCATAATTAGCACCAAAATAGGTAAATTGTAATCTACCTAAGATGTAATTAACAATGAAGGCTTGACCTTTTCAGGATACCATACCACAAAAAAAAAAAAAACTTTATCTTACACCCATAAGGTAGGGAAAAAATCTTTGGTTAATGTAGTACAACAAGTATTAATAATTTTTATCATATAAATGATTAGATTCATTTTATGTTAATATTTATGTTTCTTAGGATGATATATATAGAAATCTTTCAAGATATATGAAGGATATATCAAATAAAACAAAAAAATTTCCACACAGGATTTTCTTGCGATTCAGTTGAGAATGATTCCTTTCTCCATCTGTAGTATTAGTTTTTATTATTGTGTATTGGTAGTATGTTTGTACCCGTCATAGATCATTACTAGTTTCTCTTTCCCATTGGTTGTCCATGCATTACATCATACGATCTAATATTTATAATCGCTTGGTTTTTAACTTACTTAAATTCCGTTTAATGAGTAAGCTTTATGTCTTTCAAGTTTATAGGAATAAGCATTAGCATGGACACTCTAAGTATAGAATCAATGACTTAAAAATATTAACCGTGTCCAAAAAGTTAAGGTAGGTCTTTGCACAATCCTCATTGATGCATTTTGTACATCAATTATAACATAGAGTACATCCAGCTATCCTGAAATATCTTTTGAAGCACTTCCTTTTATCCCAAAATCCCTTAAAACACCCATAATATTGAGGATGGAAAGAAGATAGCCTTGGTGGTGATAAGATTACATTTTGAAGTCTGTTTACCATGTCTTTATATGGATGATGTTGGATTAAGAACTTAGTCTTAACACACTTCACCAGTTCAAAGGAAGGTTTCACAAAATCAAAAAATAGTGGAGTCTAGACTACCTTGAAGGAAATGTAAATGGAAACAAAAAAGAAATATTACTAGCATTCATATCACTCAATTTCATGACAAAAATATGGAGAAAACTAATGAAGTGGAACAAATAGATAATGATGAAGAACTAAAGTATATCCGAGTTGAACCAAATAATATCAATGGCTGACTAATAGGCAAAGTGTTGAGTGATCTAGAAACTAGTATTAAGCAACTCGGAGAAGAAGTGGAAGACTAGGAAAGTCCAAAATAGATTAATTTGTAAGATTCTCTAGAAGAAGAAAATGCTACCATTATGGTTGTTAAGACCAGCTTCATTGAGAGACTGACGAGATAATGTTAATTTTCAAGATGTTGTGCTTGAGGAGGGTGTCACACTAGACATAACTCAAAGTCTTTTAAATCAATTAAGTCTATGAGATGAACAAATCGAAAGAATAGAGAAAATAATGAAAGAGATAATGAATTATATACCGTTGACCTCACTTTTGGTCAGCCATTCCCCTTGGTTTATATCCAGTCTCATCTTTACCTAGAACCATTTCCTAGTGTCACTAAATGACTTAACGGAACTTGGATCAACCAGGATTTGACTCCATTTAAATTAAAATTTGAGCCAACTCTAATTCAAATCTAAAACTAAAATCTAATTGGAAAAAAATGAAATTAACCAAATTAAATGAGAATAAAATATAACAAGCTTTAAAACCTTAAAATTGAATTATAAAACAACTTAATTCAATTACACCAAAAAATTATCATAATCTCCATAGATCATTTTAGGGCTTGAAATTTCATTTTGAATGCCATATTACATCATTATCATTTATGAATAATAAGTAAACAAGTTTGGCGATGGTTTGACAACAAATTTTTGTGAAATTTCGCACTTCGGGTTTTCAAGCATGAAATTTGGTCCCACATAAATTTTTCAGTTTTTTTTTTTTTTAAATGAATAGAGTGGATGTGTTCGAATCATTGAAGCCTCTCAAATGAATCTCTTTCTACCAAATCAGACTTTATTTAGGGATATAGCAAAACTACAATAATTTTAACGATAATAAGGATAATGATAATAATTATCATGAAAACTTCACCAATTGAACTTAAATTAAAATCAAACTGAAATTGACGTAAAATTAATTAAAAAACATAAAATTTAATTAATCAAAACTCATCAAAAAATATTCAAAATATTCACAAAAAATGTCTCTGATTGGGTGGAGCCATACTTTGATTTCAAATTTTTTGAGATAAAGATCACCTTGACCACAATCAACGTCATCTTGGTGTTCCACTGATGTTTTTGACTCAAATGAGCCAAGGTTAAATTTTTTACCCTAACCATCCATAACCACCTTAACTCCCTCATTTGAGTTTTCCCTCTCTCTTTCCTTCTTTCTTCGCACCTTCCGTCAAAATTTCTCTCCCCAATTTTTTTTTTGTTTTAAAATTTAGCACTTTATAATTTAACAACAAACTCAGACATTCCCCAACCCCATTCTCTCCTCCACTCCTCATGTGGTCGAATTACTCTCTCTCTCATCTTTCATTCTTATTCTTCCTCCTCCCTTGCCTGACTACCGTTTCCCTCTTCCTCTTTTTCTTCCACACTTAGTCGAAGTCTCTCATCCTCTTCCCCTCACTTCACAAAACAAATCAAGGGCTTTAGCTTCACTTAAGTAAAGGGAAAATCAATGGCTTCTACTCACTCAAGCATGGTATACTCCTCCCATTATTTTGCTCTCCATGTAAATTAATATGCATAAAATTCTTAAATAAGTCATTTTCTTCTTTCCCTCTCTTCTTCCTATGGTTGAAACCCACAAAAATTCTATTGTCTTCCTATCTTCTTCCCATGGTGGAAACCCACAACCATTCTCTTCTCTCTCTCTCTCTCTCTCTCTCTCTCTCTCTCTCTCTCTCTCTCTCTCTCTCCCATGGCCGAATCCCACACCATCTAACCCTGGCTCACCATTGCTTCCACTTCTTATCCCATCGTCGAACCCCATACCATCAAACTTTAGCTCACCATTTCTTCCCCTTTTTCTCCCATGGTTGAACCCCAACCATCAAACCCAAATTCAGAATTTCTTCCCCTTTTCCTTCCATCGTCGAACCCCACACCATCAAATCCTGACTCACAATTTCTTTCTCTTATTACCCCATGGTTGAACCCCACATCATCAAATCCTAACTCACCATTTCATTCACTTTTTCTCTCATGGTCGAACCCTACACCATAAAATCTAATTCAAAATTTTTTCTACTTCTTCTTTCATGGCTGAAGCCATAAAACCTAACTCAACCACCCTCTCTCTTCTTCCCTTGTTTGAAAACCACCCACCCATACACACACTCAAACTCTCAATTCCTCGCTTGGCCAAACCAAGCCCTCCACTTCATAATTTCCTTCTCCTACTCCTCTCCACTACCAAACTAAGCCCTCACTCCACCTCTCCTTTTCCACCTCTCCTTCACCACTAAAACTAAGCCTCCACTTCCCCATTTCCTTGTACTCCTGCTCTCCACTACCAAACCAAGCCTCCACTCCTTCCTTTCCTTCTCCTCTTCTCTTCCACCACCAAAATTGAACCCTCCTCCCTTCCTTTCTTCTTCCTCCTATTCCTCACCACCAAAACTGAGCCCCCCATCTTTCATTTCATTCTCCTTCACTTCTCTACCACCCAACAAAAATCCCTCCTCTCCCACTCTTCTCTTTTTCTTCCATCATTGGCTGCAATTTTCCTGCATTACTCATTCAGGGATTTCTTGAAGAAAATTCAAAGATTTCTTCAAGCAAAGTATAAATTCTAACGAAAAAATCCTTCAATGTGGTTTACTTCATTAAATGGAAACTTTTCACATGTATAGTGTTTAGTTTCATGAATTTGCATGTTAAAGCATGGGTATTTAATACTCTTTCAAACTTATTTAAAATTCATGAAATTTATTTTTATGTTTGTTTTATGTAAAGATAAAACCCATGCCTATGTTCCTTAAAATTAATGTAATGTGAATATTTCTTTTGTGTGGGATTAAGATTCACGCAAGTTATGTTTTTTTATTTTTTTGTTTTATGTAGAGATGAATCTCACTCCTAGGTTCCTTAAAATGCAAAGTAATGTGTATGTTTCCTTTATGTGGGACTGAAATTCATATAAGTTATGTTAATTTTTGTTTTATATAGACATGAAACTCAAGCCTATGTTCCATAAAATGCAAATTAATGTGTATGTTTGCTTTATGTGGGATTACAACTCAAGTTAGTTTTATACTAATTTTATGTAAAGATGATACTCATGCCATGTGAAGTATGTTTTCTTTATGTGAAATTGAAATTCGCGCAAGTGATGTGTATATTTGCAACACATGAAATTTAAATTCAAGCTTAGGTTACTTAAAATTCAAATAATGTGTATGTTGCCTTATGTTGAATGAAAATTCATTCTTATGTCACTTAAAAAATCTAAGTAATATCTATGTTTGCCTTATGTGGAATTAAAACTCATGATTTGGTCTCTTAAAATAAATGATATGTTAATGTGAAATTTAAATTCATGTTAAGCTTGCCTAAATTCTTGCCATGCCTATGATTGCTTTATGTGAAATTGTAACCCATATTTAGGTTGCCTAAAATCAAGAAATATTTTTGTTGGCCCTCTAAATCTATGTTGTGTGTGTGTTGGCCTTACGTGAATTTAAAATCCAAGTTCAGATTATTTAAAATTCATGTTAGAAAAATAGTTTGATTTATGTTTCCTAGACATATTGTATTGTATGTGTTATATATAATTGAGAAAGTGTGTGATACTTATTGAAGCATGTTAGAAAATTAGTGGCGGTAGATTAATAGATTATCGTTTTAGTATTGCACGAGAATTCAACACACACACAGATGAAAAGAAAACAACTAGTGATAACATCAAAGGTTGTTATGTGGAAAACCCGTAGAGGGAAAAAATATGGGGCCTGACCAAATTGCAAAAATCTAGTATTGATTAATGATTATAGAAATCTCTTAACCCGCAAACGAGAAAGAATTACTAGATTTTCCAGGTTAAAATATTGACTGACGACGTCTGATTAGTGGTGCTCGATGCCTATTAGTGATTCTCAATGACGATCAGTAGTGGTCGACGACAATCAGTGAGTGTCAATTAATTTGTGGTGATTATTATATTAAACTGATTTATAGTAACCGTGCAAGTATTAAAATTAATTCCCTTGAGCCAAGCCCTTCTAAATATGGCCGAAAATTTAATGTATGGGCTAAAAGATCATGAATTTGATGGGGAATTTAAATGGATGGATTAATAAAGGGAATACAACTTTTTATTTTTATTTTTATTTTCTTAATAATGAAAATTTCAGGATTTGAGGAACTGAAGTCCAGCACCATCCCGACCGACGTCGACCGCCCCTGATAGCCTTCAACCACCCTCGACCGCCGCCGACCATTGTTGATCATCGCCGATCGCCGACGTCCGCCATTAAATACTGTTGACCGCTAGTTAGTGAACATTGTATTATTTAGAAAAACTAATTTTAAAACTATTATTTGCCTAAACAATAGTTTGGATAAGTTCTTCAAAGTTTTATACTAAAGTTTGCAGACAGTTCGACAGATTCCATTGCCTATAGTGATTTGGGTTGGATGGTATCCCTGGAGAATGACATAGCTTGTGACCTACGTCGTCTGCATTTTAAAATTAATATTGTCATATTTTTATATGTAATTTTAATAATATTTTTTCCTTTTTTTTGGCAAACTTGATACTCACTATCAAGTGAGATGTATATCTTTTTTTTTACTGTTACGATGTAATTTTTTGATTTTGAAGTATCGAATATATTGTTATGACAGTTTTGTTGCAAACAACATTACTGCACTGGGGCAGAATAGTCATTTATCCAGAAACAGTTGCAAAACAGATGTTTTCCAACAGCACAAATCAAATAACCATCTAGCTTATCCCGTTCAGCTGTTGCTCAACAACTTATATGGATCAACTGTTTATAAAAAACTTATTAATAAACTAGCCCCAAACAAATTCTTTATGTGTAAAATGTTTAACAAATTATAAAAAAATAAAATGAAGAAATTTGAAGTGTTGAGTTGCTAAAAAAAATATTTAAAAATATTAAAATCGTATTGTCTAATTTTTAAATTTAACCCCTATATTTCGAGAAAAAAATAACTTGACTTGAGAAATGCAATATTTCAGCACTCTAGAAAATACAAAATAGCCACCGAACGTGGAGTGCACGCCAAGGCTTAACATCTCATTTGGAACAGATAAATAGAAATGAAAAACAAAAAAATAGACGAAAATGGACTCCTGGCTTCTCCTCCTCTGCTTCTCTTTCACCGCGGCAATCGCGCTCCATTTCTTCACATGGAAGAGAAAGCCCCTCCCTCCCGGCCCTCCGGCAGTCCCCATCCTCGGCAACCTCCTCTGGCTCCGCCACTCCCTCACCGACATCGAGCAAATCATTAAACATCTCCACGCCAAATACGGCCCCATCATCACCCTCCGTATTGGCTCCATCCTCGCAATCTTCATCTCCGATCACTCTCTCGCCCACAAAGCCCTCGTCCAGTACGGCGCCTCCTTCTCCGATCGTCCTCCACCTCTCCCCGCCTCACGCTTCCTCAGCAGCAACCAACACAACATCACCTCCGCTGGCTACGGCCCTCTCTGGCGCCTTTTTCGTCGCAACCTCACCACCGAGATTCTACATCCTTCCAAGGTCGCCCTTTTCGCTCCAGGCCGCTCGTGGGTACTAGCTCTGCTACTCCATGACCTCAAAGCCAAGTCTCAGGTATCACCTGACGGCTCCGTTGTCGCCATAGAGAGCTTCCAGTTCGCCATGTTCAGTCTCCTAGTGCTCATGTGCTTTGGGGAGAAGCTCGACGAGAGGGCCATAAGGGATATCGAGGCCGTGCAGACGAATTTAATCCTTTATAGCAGGAAGCTCAATGTTTTCTCCTTTGCTCCGAGAATTGGAAAGTATATATTTCGCCGTAGGTGGAAGACTATTCTGGAGTTGAGGCAGAAGCAGAAGGATACCTTTTTCCCTTTGATAAAAACTCGCATGGCGCGTAAGGAGACCGAAAAGAATTTCGTTAAGGAAGAAAGATTCGTTCTTTCGTATGTTGACTCGCTCCTCGACCTCACGCTGGCGGAGGAAAGCGAGAGAAGGTTGACTGAAGACGAATTGGTGTCGCTCTGTTCTGAGTTTCTCATCGCCGGAACCGACACCACGGCGACAGCGTTGCAGTGGATCATGGCGGAGCTTGTGAAGCACAAGAGCGTGCAGGGGAAGCTATTGGAGGAGATCGAGCAGGCGGTGGACCGAAACGGGGGTGAAGAGATCAACGAAGAGGATTTGGAGAGTATGCCGTACCTGAAGGCGGTGATATTGGAGGGTTTGCGCCGCCACCCGCCGGGTCATTTTGTTCTGCCGCATTCTGTAAAAGAGGACATCGAATTCGAAGGATATGTAATCCCGAAGAATGCTTCGATTAATTTTTTGGTGGCTCAGATGGGTTGGGATGGGAAGGTGTGGGAAGAGCCCATGGAGTTCAAGCCGGAGAGATTCATGGCGGGAGGGGATGGAGAAGGGGTGGACATAACTGGAAGCAGGGAGATAAAGATGATGCCTTTTGGGGTGGGGAGGAGGATTTGTCCCGGGCTTAAGCTCGCCTTGCTTCATCTTGAATACTTTGTGGCCAACCTGGTGAGGGAGTTTGAGTGGGATGCCATCGATGGAGAGGACATTGATTTATCGGAGAAGCCTCAGCTTACTGTGGTGATGAAGAATCCTCTTAGAGCCCGTCTTTCTCCCAGAAACATGAGAAATATTAGGCGTATGTAGAGGTTAGAAGAGTTATAACACAGTTATAATCTCCCAATATCCTCTCCACTAATGGTGTAATATATGAATAACTTTCAAACGCATGCATCTCTACGTGTGTATTACGTATGCAAATATTTTTCCAGAAAGAGAGCTTGATGCTTCATTTTGAGTTGTTCTTTCTCCTTTAATTTTTTTTTTTTACTTTGGATTATATAATTGTTTTAGGAAATATATGCATGTTGTTTGTAAAATAAATAAAAAAATTTTGGTATATCTTTTAGGCCGGCGGATTTTGAGGATGAGATTTTTCAATACAGGAGTAAATATCCAACAATGATGCTGCCATCTTATTAGATATTCAAATAAATTTTAAATTAAGAAAAAAATAAAATTTATTTAAAAATGACTTTATTTTATATATCTTATAATATACATAATTGATTAATTATCCCAAAATTTATGAGCAAATACATCTCAAGGCTATTTTTGAATAAAATCACATTTGAGATCGTAATACAAATAAAATATCAGTAAAAATAATCAAGAAGCACTTCAATCAAGCAAACAAAACCAATCGACAAAATCAAAAAACTAAAACACCATTCAAAACAAAACAAAAAAAAGACCCTTCATATTTAACTTTTATATTTAATTTATAAAACCTACTTTTCTTAATAAATAAAAAATTATCATATCTTCCATCTCATTAGACCAGTAAAGTATGGTTTTACTATGATTAAGTCAGTTTAGATGTCAGTCCTATACATGCAAGATCATAAGTCTAGTCAAGTTTAGATTTAGTCCTATACATGCAGGATCACAAGTCTAGTCATTTTAGTCTTGATCATTTGCAAGATTGTGCAATAAGTTCTTGATCATTTGTAAGATTGTGCAATAAGTTCTTATTTGGTGCATTTTCTCATTGAACTAGATTTCAAGGTTCTAATTCTTTTAGTGGATGTTAACATTAGTTTTAAGATTCTGAGGCTTTTTTCTAGTTATGATATAAGTCATTATCTTCTAGACTTTCTAATGATCATATATCATGGGATATAAGTTTTAACATTCTAATAAATGTGACCACAAGTATTAAAATCTTTTCAATTTCAAAATTAATAAAATCAAACAATAAGATAATTGACGCATCACTAAATTTCTCATTATCACAATAATTTTGTTTTTTTTTTCCTTTTAGTTCTGAAAAATACTGTTACACTCTGATCTATCTCGTTTGAAGTTCTAAACAAATAATCGTGGAAACCTAAACTTTAAAATTCTTGAAGATATACATAGCATTAATTGATAGTTTTCTTAAAAAAACTTTTGCTTCATAAAATGCAATTAACAATAGGTGATTGCTCTTATAGAATGTTAGTAACCCAAATTAATCCAAATTCTATCTATCTTTTAGGTTAGTTAAGAGAAAAAATTGTTGGTTTAAATGCAGACTCATCTAATATAAAAAAATTAATTCTTTGAATAATTGAATCCATCCTAGTTTGATATTTATATCTTTCGGTACAGTATATTGTTTTTGATGATATGTTTAATTATTCCAGAATTAAAAATCAAGATTTATGTAGCGTAACACAAAATAAATTAATAGAGTTTTATGGCAACTTCATTGGAGATCAACTGTTCTTTACACCTTTAACTGGTGATTTTGTCTTCATACATCAATAAAGTGTATGTTTCCCTTTACAAGCCATACTACCTTTGATCTATTCGATATCTTTCCCATTTTTCTCTTAGGTAAGTATAGCCAAAATTGGCATTTCAATTCTAACAATACTTGTTTAAACATTGTGAAACGAGCAAGTTCTAGAATCTCCCAAAATCTAAACTTACAGAAGCCTAATAACATTTTATTTATTAAGATTGGAAGAACTTGTTTAAAATTCAGCTTTCCTTAATATTGGGCCTATGTTCATCCTTCCTGATCACTTCTTTTTCAAATCATCTTTTCTTTCTTTTAGGTTTGCTTGGACATGACAAGTTTAAACCTTTAATCATTCTTGAATTCATTCCTCCGAACTTTTCAATGATATATAAATTTGTTAAAATTTTGAAAATATTAAATTAACTTGTTAATTTTTGGAATTTCCCAATAAATATGATAGATTGTAGAGTTTGATTTCATTTTGGCACTCAACGATAGGTATGGGGCATTAAACTAACTATTTTAACTTTTTAACTCTAAGAAACAATATCCCCTAAATTAATTTTCTGCTTCGAGACTGGCTTGAACTTTGTGTTCAGCAAGAGAGCCCTACCTCAAGGAGCCATTATTATGTTTGACATGAGTTTTCAAAAGTTGGAAATGACATGTCGTACGATTTCCATTGTAGTTGTAAATGTCGAAGCTGTGAAAGAAAAGAAGTCGACACTTGAGTTTAATTTGAGTGTGAGAAGGAATTTTCAATACTGCCAAAGGGATCAGTTGGAAAACTGTTCGAGTATGAGAAAGTTAATATTTCTGAAGGACCACTGAAGCCTAAAATTTTAAAAATGAATTTGATTGTCGATGAAAATGCCAATATGATGGATTGCAAAGTTGCTCTATCAAATTTTGAGATTGGACCTATTTTGAGGTATGCACCTTTGTCTCAAGCTCGGAGAAGGAATATGAATAGAATAGTACCAATGCTGAAGTAATAACTGAAGAAATTACTGATTAGCTAAAAAGATGGACTAGGAAGAGAGATTTGTGCTCTATGAGACCTCTCCACCAATAGGAAGTAGTATATTTCACCAACTGTCTTCTATGTATGGAGAAGAGATGTTTGGAGGATTGCTACTACTTATTTGCGGTTGTTTGAATATAACCACACTCATGGGGAGAGAAGAACTTATTGTTTGCAAGAGTTGGTTATACGTTCGAGAAGTTAACTAGAAAGGAGAGGCACTTCATGTCTAAGATTCTCAGAAGGTGGGATGTGTTTTGTCCCATGACTTAATAATGCTTGAAACTATATGGATAGTGTACAACATTGAATTCCTTTAGGAAAGGCTTACCCTTCTAATAGAACGCTCGGCCCTTCTACTATGCTAAGTCTTCCTTCAATTGTTATTCCATAAGTTGCTTGATGTCTTTTCTTGGATTGTGCTATGCATAGTATACCTTTTTTTGATAACTATCCCCATTGGAGAATAGCTTTCTTCATTTCTTCAGCGATCTGAACGACCTCTGGCTGATTTACTTTGATTAGCTACACCTGGTGATTGAGACAAGTTGTGTAAATTTGTCTGTTTTCGTTCGTTTTCTCTCTTTTATTTTTGAAGGGGTCACCAACCACTTAATCGTCGTATACTTCCCCCATTCGAATAAATCTCCCTCCTAAATTAAATGAGTGATGTGAAGAGAAGAGGAACTGAATAAGAAGGGACATGCGACAATGCGACAAACAAGAGAAAATACAAAACGTTGAGAACCTACGTGCGATAAACCTCGCAAGGATAGGCCAAGTATGTCCGCCTAAACTAGATTAGGCGGAGGCACCTTGAATCGATATCCACGAAAGAATATCTACATAAACTACCCATAACCATAAATTCAGGTGTAAGTGTCTGTTCTGGGGTCAAGAGCACTCCCAAGGGGATGTATCCCACTTAGTTAATTATATCTTGGGGGGTACCCAAGAATACTCTCGATAAAATGAGTTTTGCTTATATTATCGTGAACCTGGGGTATAGGCTATCAACAGAAGGTTATTTCATGTGGAAAAGTCCTGATGCTTTCAAAACTCCCGCTAGGCCACGGGGCAGAGAGTGAGTATCTCGCAGTTCCTACGTGGGTAGCAGACTCATCAGCATACTGGGCCCATGGAATAACATGAATCATCTTGAAGGGGATATCCCAACACGTCAAAATACGTTCGAGCCATAAGGGTAGAGGACAAATCATCGTATCTCAATTGGGCGGAAGCTTATCGGCATCGAGCCGTCAAAATGATATCAACGAAGTCAAGGAGCGAAAGAGCTCAACAGGGGTAGTCAAAGGAAGGAGGAATAATCCTAAGGGAATGAGGTAGCCAAGTCGGGTTACCATGGACCTGTAATCCCAAGCTAGTAGGACCCTAAGTCTACCCGGTCGTGAAGTTAGTCGACCCAACACATCCTGAGATCCCCGGTCAGCAATCCATGAATTGCGTCGTCCATGGGGAAACTCGATAGCCCTAAGGTCAGAGGAAAGAAACTCTATCCTATGACTATAAGCTGGAGCTCCAAGAGGTGACTTATACCCGCTAAAGTGGCAAGGATGCCTCGGGAAAGAAAGAGAAAGCAGAGGTTCAACTACAAAGCTTGAAACACTCCAAACAAAAGGACTTACACCACGTCTGGGTCGGAGAGTCTTCTGACACCCTAGGCGCACTAGACAATCACCTATAAAGGTATGCTGGGCTAGTCAGATTGGAGAAGCACAGGGAGTCCTCATCGGGATATGCAAATATGAATGCAGATATCTAGAATGATCCTTAAGTATTGTAGAGGCCATATTAATATATTCAAGAAATAAAAGTTCAGTTTTTTAAAATCCTAAATATTTTAATCCTAATTTTTAATTATCTTAAATATTTAATTTAGGAATTTGTTTAAAAAAAATTAGGAATTTAAGTTCTAATAAGCCTATATTGCATCGTGAAATCCTAGATAAAAAAAAGAAAACATTCAAACATGTAGGCATGCAAGTAAGCAATAAAGCAGGAAAGAAAACACTCCATAATAAATTAAAAGAGACCAAAATGCCATTGGACTGATAACATATCAGAAAAGTAGTAAAGCAGCGGACTCCGCATATACATGTCTAATCCTAATTCTATACATAAAAAATGCAGAATTAAGATACGGGGCACGAGCATCTGCTCCTGGTCCCCTCCACGTGGTTCTCGCACCAAAGCGCCTCAGAATCTGTGCCCGTATCTTATTTCTACTACAGGACTCTCTTAGACTCTAAAAATATATAGGAAAAGAAAAGACTGGATCCTGCATGAAAACAAGTATTAGCGGGAAAGCTCATATGCATATGACATATAAAGAGTCATGCCTTATAAGTGAGGGAGCTGAATAGCATCTGCAAGCAAATTGTTAGATATCATCACTTGCTCCCCCATAGCGGTACCTGTGTGTGCATAGAGACATGACTCCCAACAGAAAAATGCCCTGACACACTACCATACATATGCAACATGCAGTCACATCACAAGTAGTGTACAAAAGAAAGATGTCTGGCTAGGGCAACGAATCCAGCAAAGAACAATAGTCAGACATCAAAAAGACTACTTAGCAACCTAATCCTAGCCTAGCACACCATCTAACAAAAAGTACACAAACTAGTGCCTAAGTGCAGGGTAAGTCTGGGTATAGTATGACTTTAATGTGTTTGCCATGTCGGCCCGTCCTAAAGATATGAAAAATCTAAAGGGCGTCATAAAGAGCGGTGACACAAGTTAGATCCATTGGATCCTTAGCACAGTCATACTCGTGTCAATCCTGATGACTTTTTGTTCGCATTGCTTACAGATATCAACCCAGCAAGCAATGCTCGTTAAGGCATTGTGACTGACATGGGGTCACTCTCCTAACGAGTAGGACAAGCCATCAAGGAATGGGTAAGCAAACAGTTATACAAGAAGCCCACATTGTTACTACTCGACCAAAGTGCGAAGCAATCACAAAAGGCACCCAAATGACGAACACACATTATGAAAATGAATGCAAGGATGTCACATGCGACATGACACACAAAAATAAGATGTACCGGTGAAAATATGCTACCTATGAAATGGAATTACACCTGCTCGGGGACCTAGAGCATCATGCAACTAGTAGACACCGGCTACAAGTGAGTTTGCATCAAGTAAAAAGATACATATAAAGAGGATTTACACCTTACCCAAGAGGCACTCACTGAGCATGCATGCAAACAAGCAAAATATGTAACAAAAATAAGATAGGTGAACCAAAGTGGTGAGGAAGAGTATGCCGTGAAGGCGGTGACTCAGAAAGAGCGGGCATGCCATGAAGGCAGGGGCCCAAAAGATGGGTATGCCGAAGTGGCAGTGACTCGAAGATGGGCATGCCGTAACGACAGTGACCCGAGCAAATTGATATTCTAAGGAGGCAGTGCCCCGGAGGTGGAACAATTCTCACTGGGGAGAATCACACCAGTGCAAATACAAAATGCAAACACACAGGATATGGTGCAACACACAATCAAACCAACATGTAAAAGCACATACAAAACATACAATATGATGCAAAGGCATACAAACATACACGTGATCGGTCAACCAGGCCTTGATGACAGGTCGAACCGAAGAAATTGGTGGATTAGTTTGGGGTAACCAATCCAACTGCCAAAGGATAGAGTATCGACTCAGGGCAGTCAATCGAACTCAACTGAGGATCGGGAATCAGTCCAGGGCTGCCAATCAACCAAAAGTGCTCACACTAACATGCGTACAATGCAATATGACCACATGCAAAAATGCAAGGAGACTATCCATGCACATGCAATGAAACCCAAACGATCGACGACACGTCGAACTCATCTTAATGACCTCACATAGGTACATAGGGTTGGCGCTCTTGGATTTGGGGCATCGCCGCCTCTAGCTTTGGAGTGACTATGTGGAGGGCTTCCCCCTCCGATTTCTCATAGGGGAAACTCTCCACCGTTAGTAGGACGGACTAGCTACAAAGCTTTTTTCACTTTACGAACATCCTTGATCTTATATGATGAATTAGCTATAAAACTTTTACCGTCCTCTAAGATCAAACTCAACTAATCCCTCAAAGGGAGATTAGAATCGTCAAAACTGTGAGAAATTGAGATTCTAACCCACGGGGATCAAGGACTAAGGCTCACAAAGCGGGGAATCATTCGACTTTAAATAGGAGTGGCCAACGCACAGGATTCTTACCCTACGACTCCCTATAATAAAACAACGATCCATCACATAGACGTGTCGTTGCGCTGGTGTCATGCGGCACACGCACCCCATGTGGGCTCGATCGTGTGGGCGATCGAACCCACACGCCTACACAAAAACTAAATCTCGGGCCAGTTAGGAGTTTCGAGAATCTCACCTCCGTGACGGTTGCGGACATGTTTTCTTTGCTCGCTCTAAGCCGCTTCTTCGCTAATATGACCACAAGTCATGTACCTCATAACGAAAGAAGGCAGGAGCCAATGAGGTATGCGAAGTTCACAAAATAAATAGCACATCATATAAAAATATGTGGCTGAAGGGCGCGCCTTCGTGATGCTGTCGCCACCCCGCGGCGACGAGGAGCTCCAGAGATGTCGCCGGCAAAGGTTTTGGCGAGATCAAGAGACGGACCGCACGAGCATGAGGTTTGTCTAGGGCAACATTTGAAAGGGAGATCGCTGCGACGCTCTCTTTATATATATATATATATATATATATATATATATATATATATATATATATATATATACTTTTAGCCTTTTGTAGAGAAAGGGAGAGGAGATGGAAGACTCAGCGATTGTCGGAGGACGGACGTCGGATGATGCAGAAGAGGTCGCCCGAGAGGAGGAGGCTCGGCGAGGAGCGCTGGCCGGCTGTGGGAGAAAAGTGGCATAAGAGATGTGCACGGGCTGCTGGAGGAAGCCCATCGGTAAGAGTAGGCCTCACCAGCGAGGAACGCCGGCCGGCACTCCAGGCACGACAAAGATGGCGCGACAAGGGAAGGAGCTTGGGCTGGCCTGTTTGCAAGCTTTTTGCGAGAGCAGACGGCTGGAGAGGGAAGGGCGTCGGTGGTGGCCTTCTCCGGCGATGAGGAGAAGGCCGCAGTTTTCACCGGCGACGAGGAAAAAGAGCTCCAACTATGGTATGCGAGGCCGACGGGGTGCAGCCTTTAATTCGCAAGAGAGGGAGAGTGTAGGTTCCATGAAAAAAAAGAAAGGCTTTCTTTTTATTGGAGAGAGGGAGGAGGTGATAATCTCCCATTTCTTTATTTTTTTGGTAAAGCCTCATGCGGATAAGATGATAATACATACATACATACATACATACATACATACATACATATATATATATATATATATATATATATACATACATACATACATATATATATATATATATATATATATATATACAGGACATTCTAAAAAACAAATTAATGGGACGTGATGAATCTCCCTTAAGAAACTATCAGTCGTATAGATTAATCAATCTTCGTTTGACAAAGCAGATAATATATAATAATAGAGCACTTTCTGCTCTGATTAAAATTTCTGATACATCTCTCGTGCTCCATAAGCAGCAACTGATACAACTGAAGCATATATTTAATAGGCTATACCAATGCGTTTCTGATAGAAGTGATTCAGTAACTGGTCTTCAGATACAGCATGCAACTTCATTGCACTGCATCCCACCGCCAGATCGAGCTATCCTCGCAACAACTTAGAATGGTACTTCCATCTTGGGCTGTCAAAACAGCTCGTTGTTCGCAAACAACTCGTGTTCGGCTCGTGAATAAGCTCGTGTTCGGCTCGTTCGCTAAGTTAACAAGTCTTAACGAGCCGAACACAAACAAAGATTTGTTCGTTCGTGTTCGACTCATTTTGACTCGAAATAGTATTCATCAATTATATATATATATATATATATATATTGATGAGCTGTATTTTTAAAAAATTTAAAAGAGTAATAATCAATTAAAATCATTAATTAAGTAAATAGAATAAAAATTATTAAATTAAATTCAAATGATGTTTTAATGTAAACAATTATTCTTAAATCGTGCCCTAACTCTTAACTTCTTACGGTTACGTGATTAGGGTTATCAAAACACTCTTTGTTTGTGAACAGCTCGTGTTTGACTCGCTAAGCAAACGAGCCAAACACGTACACACTTTATGGGTTCGAAATATAAATGAGCCGAACACGAGGTGAGCCTGATCTCACTCGTGTTCTGCTCGTTTACACCCCTACTTCCATCAAAGGATACAGCAGTTTGCCTGGTTGGAGATTTACAATGAACATGAGAAGGCCTAGCAATGAGAACAGGTAGGCTGGATTGTAGCTCCTAGACAAAAATTTTCCCTATTCCCTATTCCCTATTCCCTATTGCTGCAGCATTATAGTGGAAGTCACACGAGAACTTGATGAACCAGATATGACATTCTGGCACAGGGTACTTTTGTAGAATATCGACAGCTCCCTCCCCAGGGCTCTGTTCCTTAATTTTGGGCTCCCAAAGGACAATTTCATTGTCGACACTCTTAGAAAGTATAAAATCACCAAGCCACCGATTGCAATCTACATAGTTGGCGTGTACTGAAGCTATAAAAACAGGAAACTGCACATATTTTGTAGGAAATTTTGATGGGAGATCAGTCCATGTAAAGGACCTTTCGACATACTGCCAGAACTCTTTCATTGACCAAATTTTAACAGTGTTGTCCATGCCACAACTTGCAATGCGGTAGATATCAGATGGATGAAAATCAACACTTAAAACTTCATTTCGGTGGCCACCCGCCCCTGCAAAAATCAGAATGCAAATCCCAATGTGTATGTTCCACAATCTCACGGATTCATCCTTGCTAGCAGACACCACAAGTGAAGTTTTCAGTGATTGAGTCCTTATCTCATTTACTAAATCACCATGACCAACAAAACTCTTATGAATCTTCTCCGCACCAGCATTTATGACACGAATTATACCATTGCATCCACCCACCACCAATAATGGAGTTCCATCAACATCACATGCCCAACTCAAAGTATAGAATGACTCATCCTTATCTTCATCAATATAAGCTTGCAGCACAGCGACAAGCCCCCCTTCAAGGCATCGATAAACAGTCACTCGATTGCCGCCGACAGTGGAGAATACGTCATAGTATCGTGAGTCGACAAAAGTTGAAGGCGATTGCGTAAAGGGGTCGCTTGCCATCGTGTTGCTGACTCTGTACTCCCTCTTTCTCGATGGCGTTAACGAACCTATTGCCGGCTCGCAGCCCAGACCCGTCTTCGCCATATATATATATATATATATATATATGCGGAGAGAGATGAAGAGACGCGGGATTGATAAAGGATATGATAGTTTTATTATTATTATTATTTATATTATTTTATTATTATTATAATATAATAATAATAAAAGTAATATTATAACTATCAATCGTGCATTTTTAGCTCAGACATGGCGTCCTAGTGAAATTAACGTCTCTATTAGGTAAAATCAACGTTCCGGACTCACTCGCGGGGTCCGTTTCGTAATCCAGGGTTGTCTGAGTCATTTTTTTGACGATCGTGCACAATTTGAGACAATTTCGTGAGCGGCGTGACGAATAATATTCGGCGAAAGTCAAAGCCTAACAAAATGTCCCTGGTTAAGTGCCCCTCAACACACGCAGAAAGGTCATGAGTGGGTGTCTGAACTACCTGATGTTACGAACAGGCCGTAAGCTATCCCGATTTATATAGCTGGACATTCTACACTCGTGACATCAAAAATTGATGCCAACATTGTCATTGATATCATCATAGAAAAAGGCCAATCGGAGAGGATGCCCTAAAATATATAATATCTTTATACACATTTTATACCTATTTTTGATGATATTGCACTATATAGAATGTGTTTTGTGTATTTTTCTTGCAAGTATAATTAAATGGATGATTGTGATGAAATGAGTGAAAAATTGGGTAGATGTCCTTCAGCCTCTTAAGCCTATTACTAGCGTGAATGTGAAAACATATGTTGAACATTCAATTTTTGGCTAGAGAGGAGGACTCTCTAGAGCTTCAGATGCATCTACTTATGTTACTTCTACATCTCGTGTAACTTCTCATGCATCATCATGTCAGTTTACTGATTTGCAAATAGAACTTTTAATTAAAATAAAAGACAATATCAATTATACTGTAGATCAAGTTCATGATATTGAAGGAAAGGTAGATCATATAGGGGAGTATCTGCAGAAACATAGTGAATATGAGGAGAATTATCACAGTTATATGGATAGAATGATTAGATGAGATAATAATGCTGTGCTACCTCCACATCCACACTATACCCCATATGAGCCTACTCGTGCTTGGAATGAAGGAGATGATGACGAGGAAGAAGATGAGGATTAGGATTTATATTTCATATTTATTGTGAATTGTTATGTTATTTATGTTTGGATTTTTTATTTTGTATGAGTTGTGAATTTTTTATTTGTGGTTGTTATTTAGATTTTATTTATGTGGTAGAAGTGATGGAAAAACTGATGTACTAGTTGATGAACTACTTTAGTTTCTTATGTTATTTGTGGATGTTGTTTGTTTGTGTTATGTGATGTGAATTTTTAGAGTTTTGTGGTAGTAATTTTGTTAATAAATTCGTAGTGTATTTTATTTGTTAGTGTAGAACTTATTCCAAAAACTATTATGAAGGTTTAGAAAACTATTAAAATCCACTATTTAATTTCATGCTTAACATTTCAATTTACTGCCATATATATTTTAGTTGTGGATTTATGTTTAACTATGTGTGAATTTGCTTTTATTACCTCCCTACTTTAAAAGACTTTTGATTTTCTTTTATATAAAATGAGAAGTTAAAATTTGATCCAGCTGTTTTTACTCCTGTTTTTAATTGTTATACTTGCATAGTTAGGATATAAAAATTCTTGCAAACATGATACTTATAGTTTTCAATTTCTACCCATGTATCTTTTTACTATGCTTAAATGTTTTATCATAACAAAAATTTTAAAGTTTGGGGGGGGGGGGAATGAAACAAATTTCAAAAACTTAAATTTTATTTCTTTCCAAATGTACTAAATATAAAATTTGATTTTGATTGAAAACTAAAATTTTGAATATAGAAATGAGTAAGAGAATTTAGTTAAAATCTATAGTAATGATGAAAATTTTAAAGTTAAAAATTTCTTAGTAAAGAAATGATAAATATTTTATAACTATCTTTAGTAGGAAAAGTTGTATTTTTTTGGAAAAATAGAAGGATTAAACTTTTATTTTTAATACTTACGTTTCTTTTATTGAAAATAATTTTCAAAACTTTTATTAGATATATATCTACCTTATGCTTTAGGAAAGGAATGGTGGAATTCAAAATTATTAAAGGGCTATCCATATATAGTAATCCTTGCTTAACAAAAAAGTGAAAAATAGTATGTGAAAAAAGGAAAGAGAAGCTTAAGGATTAAATGACCTAATTAAAAATTGGTTCCACACCTGATCTATCTAGACTATAAGATTTGAGAAAATACTGAAGCTCATAAATATAATATAGTTAGTATAACTAATTTTAGTAAAGATTTTGAAGTAAAGAAAATAAAATGCCTAAACCCTATATTTTGAAAAAACTACAAGTATTTCTGAATAAGATAAGAACTTAAGAGATTTCTAAATTTTAAATTGGTCTCATTTACTAAATTTTTTTCTAAATTGGATTACTACATTTATAGAACAAAATTTTAGAAACTATTAAAGAAACTCATCCACATAATTTTCTTGTTTGATTTTATGTGATTAAAGTGTCACTTGAGGACAATTAACATTTCAAGTTTGGGGGATGTTGATACACCTAAAATACATAGTATTTTTATTCACATTTTTATACCTATTTTTGATGATATTACACTTTAATGGAAAGTATTTTGTGTATTTTTCTTGCAAGTATGATTAAATGGATGATTGTGATGAAAGAAGTGAAAAAGGACCAAATTTGGAGCAAAATGAAGAAAAGTGCAAAATTGATCTGGGGCGGCTAAGTACATGGATCGGCGCTTACTCTCCAGAGCCTCACGGCTTAGCACCCAGATCTGAAGCTTACACGCCAGAAGCCTCGCGGCTAAGTGTCGAGACCTTGCGCTTACGCACAATAGTTACTTTAGAGAAGTTATTTAATTTTTAGCGCCAGTTTGAAGAGGTGTTTGAGGAATATCTTGATACAAACGTGTGTAACTTCTTATTGGGGCCAAAATTAAATTAAATTACTCTTGAATGGATGCAGCTCTTGGAGGATTCGTTGAATCTAGACACAATTTGAAGAGACACGAAGGCACCTATTGGAAAATTATAAAAAGAAGGCTTAGAATTCAGAAAATGGTTGTTGTTGGAGGGTGTGTAGTTTATGTTTATTGTGTAGGAAAGTTTTTAGTAACACACAACTCTACTTCACCATTTCTACTTACTTTACTATAGTTTGTATTAGGATTAGAATAGAGATTTGGAGTCCTTAGAGTTGGGCGCCACCCTCTAAGGAGTATTGTAAGGAAAAACAAAGTTTTCAAATGAACTTTAAGAGGTTGGTGGAGAGGATTTCCAGATAAGTCTTTATCTTTGTTATTAAATTTGGTTTTTAATTAAGACTTCTTGTGTTTTCACTATGATTTTTACTTTTAAACCAAGTTGTGATTGTATTTTCTCCATTAATTCTAAGTAGTTTTCTTTATATTTTTCTTTAAAAAGATGAAGAAATAAATTTATGGGTGGTTGTTGTGTGAAGTATAGAAAATCAATGTTGGAAGAAGTTGTGATGATTCAAAACCTTGCACTTCATTTGCTTCTTGATTTGGCTAATTAAGATGTTAATATTTGTTGTGAGAACATGTAAGAACCGGTAAGCATTGTCTCAGTCAACAATTGGTAAGAATTACATGATATTATGTGAGTGAGAATGTAATCCATATGATTGAGTGCAAATAAATATGGAGATATACTTTGGTGGGTATAGAATTAGAGGACTCTAGAGTGACATACTAAAACCCCCAATTTGATTTATTTTTTTATGTCTTGGTACATGATGTTAAATCCCAGGTGGAGGGAGAAGAGGAAACTCTAGAGTGAGAGCTAGTATCTTTCCTGCCTAGCTCGTCTTCAAGATTACTAAAACATTAGATTAACCTATGTTTTTTATAGCATCTCTAGTAAGGGTAAAGAATATAATTGCTCCTATTTGGCACAACACATTTTAAATACTTCCAAAATAAAATTTCATGTCTTGTTACTGATTTATAATAAGGAAAAAGATATTTTATTTGCATTTGCTTTCATCTTACAAAAATTTAGTTAAAGCGGTTGTTTACTTTTATTTCAAATTGTAAAAATTACCAATAAGAATCAAACTTTCTTTCCCAGAATATTGTCTTAGTTTGGGTAAGATCTTTCTTAAAAGATAAAAAGTTATTTTTTCTGTTTTTTTCTTTTAAAAATTTTTACACAATTTTCTATATTGGTTCGATATCCTGGGGCTTAATCAGAAAGTCCTATACTACTTGATAACGATGCGTACACTTGCGTAGAATCTCCTTTTATAATAATAATTAAAATTATTATTTTCATTGGCATCAAGTTTTTGGCGTCTTATTAAAGAAACATATATCATTAAAAAGAATTATAAATTCATATATAAAACATAAGCATAAATATCAGGTATCAATGCATCGTCGATGCGTCACCTGAAGTGGATGAGCCACTGAGAGCGAGTGTAGGAGCAATTTAGGGTGAAATTGGGAGAGGAAAGAGGGGGCACGAGAGAGGTCAGCTGGAGAGGATGTGTCATTGGTGCGTCATTAAGAGATGATGAATCATTGGGAGTAGGCGTCAAAGTAGGAGCGGGAGCTATATAGGGCAAAACCAGGAGAGGGAAGAGAGGTGTAGGAGAAAGGAAGAAATGGGAATATTACTCAGTAAAATGGATGCTTTGTGATGGTTTAGTCAAGGTAGCTATCTGTCTGTTTTTATTTCAAAATTTAACCAATGACATACAACGTCAGTAAGTCCAAACCGAATCGTCGGAATTTTTCCCTACAATAAGCGACATGACATGAGTAGTAATACCGTCAGATACTAAAAGACTAATTATTCATCACTAAGCCATAAGAAATTTATAAGATAATTACGATGCACAAAAACTCATCGATTATGTCATCCCTTATACCACCTTTTCTTGTAGTGGAAGCAATGGAACAAGAGTTTATAGATTTAAATCTAGCTTCCTTTCCTTTGTTGCATTGGGGTATTTTAAGATTAAGTCAGCTTCGGGTCTCTAGGGGACAAATAATAAGCGATCAGTTGATGGTTAAGTTGGAAGCCAGTGAGCTAATGAATGAGGAGGGATATTTTTAAGTTTTCATGAAATGGGAAAATTAGAGATTGCCATGTGGAAAAGATATTATGAAAAAAAAATTACTTGTCGTATAGGGCTATCTAAGAGCTTGGATTTAGTCTCTAGTTGGTCGAGAGAGCTTTAAGCATTGGGAAATAATTGGGTTCAGATAAAATTAAGACTAGCATTGTGTTTTAGGATCAATTATTTATTAGATTTGATGAAGCTTGAATGGACTGTCATGCAGATTTTGGTGCAAGTTGGTGGCTTATTAAGTGGGGTTTTGGTTTATACTGATTGAAGATTTGAATTTTGATTGGAAATAGATTTGACATGGCCTTAGAGTTAGATTTTGATGAAGGTTTTCAACAAGTTTGAATTTGTTAAATTGAGGGTGAATTGATGCAGGAAGGTGATAGAATTATGCGAGGATCAAGGGACAAATTTATGCAAGTCTAATGTAGGCTTAACAACAATTTTCAAAGAAATTATACTTAATGATTGGTGAATAAATGTTTGTATATTTTTAGTGCACTATTTGGGCTAATTTGGTGCAACTGTTGAGTGATATAATATGGCTGATTTGTGGCTGCATTTACATGGAATTTGGTATAAATTTTGTTAAGTTTTTTAGTGTTAGATTTATTGAGCTTGAAGTTCTCTTTTTAATTTTATGAAGTTTAATTATGCTAGATTTGAGTGTGTTTTAAGAGCAAGATATGTGTTAGACTTAGTAGAGGATTTGAAGATGCACTAAGGCTAGGTTAAGCAAGGTGTTAGACTTAGTAGAGGATTTGGAATAGAATTTTGATTAAATTTAAGAATTGGTATATATAAAGGTTGGAATTTGGATTTGATTTGGATTAAAGTATGTTGAATTTATTTATTTTAATTTTAAACTTTATTATTTAATGGTTTGAATATTCCTATTCTAAGTGAAATTTGAATATGGGATTGATTCAGGTTTATTTTAGTTTACTTTATTAATTAATTATGGTAATTTGAATTTAGTGGATTTGTATTGAATTTTATTGAATATTATTTTCATTTTAATCATGTTTAGTTTCTCTTTAAATTAGAACAATTATAGTCCAAATGGATATTAAACCAATTATGCTCACTTTGAATCCAGAGAAAGACCTTGAAGAGTGGTCTAAAGTTATTAGGTGAGTCTATAAGATCTCCCCTAGGTTGACTAAACCAAATGGTAGTTCTAAACAACATAATCCATTGGTTTAGTTAAATATCCAAAAAGGTGCCTAATCTATAATGTTGAGTCTCTAACCTCAATGGGTCACCTAAAGCATATTAAAAAAACCTATAGTAGCACTTAACCCTTAGCATTAATAACTTAGTTATAATCAACTCAACTCCAAATCGTATGTTAAGGATTAAAGCTACATCAATCATCCACTAGTTCTCTAGGATAGCCTCTCAGAAAATTCTGAGGCTAAATCCTAAGCTCTAGAAAAAAAAAATAAATAGGAGATGATATACCTCACAAAAAATTAGGCCAACGACATATAATTTAATAAATTTAGCTAAAAAAATAAAATTTAATAATTAAAATAATTAAAAAAGTTATTTAAAAATAAAATTTGTATAAGTTTTTTTAGATAAATTATTATAAATCTAACTTAAAGATTCTAAATTGTTTATTAAAATAAATATTTCCAATAAACATAATATTCCACCCAGATAACTTAAACAAATAAATTAATCAAATGGATTTAATTAATTAAGAGGTTACAATATATAAAAGCCTAATTAATTTGTATTTTATCTTGTGGATTAGTGTTAATTGAATTATAGCACTTGAAATAAAAATTTAATAAAACCATTTGATATATGAAGAAGAAAAAGAGAATAGATTGGTATTCAAAACAAAGCTAAAAGGACTTAGTTAAAAAAGATGATCTTCCTAAAATTGAAAATAGAAAATGAAAAGAAAAAAATGAAATGAAAATGAAAGGTAAGAGAATAAATCTCAAAATAATTAAAAAAAAAACAAAGAGGAAAAATGCTTGATGCTAAGTATCAATAATAGAGTTTGATGCATTTTTGTGCTCTTATGCTTAAACAATCAATATTTTATCACATTAAAATTAGTTGGATTGTATTTGTTAAGAAAGTATAAACTATGATTATTTGAAAATGTTAACTTTAAAATCTAGTATTCTTTTATTAATTGAAAATCAGCAGAGTTAATTATACACACTACAAAGCACTGAGGAATGAATGAATATTGATTAAAAATAAGAATTTAGGAAATAGTGTTCAATTATAAGTTGTTACCAATTAACTTAAGGTTGTAAATTTACACTTAGGATTAGTTGAGTAAGAATATAAAGTTACAATACAAGTTTTTTAAGATCAAACAATAGGTAGTTTTTGTGAGAATTTATTGACTAAGCTAAGTGCATTAAATATTATGATTAAAATGTGTAAAGTTGAAATTGTTCGTTTGGAAATTTCCCGAAAAGCTAATTATAGGTTCTTCTCTCCATCGGAAAAATAGGGCCGTTATGCTCATTACTAAACTTGTTGAAGAGATGAAATAGAACCAAGGTCTATCTTTTTGATCAGAGGTTGAATCGATCATCAGAAGAAGAATTAGGACAAAAATTAGGATACATTCTGGGAAAATGAAACTTCCATGGAAGAGAAGCAAGTGAAACTAAAAATTCTCGTAGAATCGAGAATGAAGTTTTCATTCTGTACATGCCGGATCATGAATTAGTAATCGCATCCAATCTACGAAAAAGTCCCAATTGTTTCGAACTCTCTCTTTTTGGAATGGGATATTTACGGAATCCCCATGAATAGGATCAAACCTTATTCCATGATATTTCCATAAGATTCCTCTTTATTCTTTTTCTTATTCTTAAGCAAGCCCCCGAGAAGGCTTAGTTGATCCATGATTTATGTTTCATCTTTCTTTTCCTTTTTGTTTGTTTCGAGAAAGATCTCGATCGATTCCGATTCTTTCTTTTCCTATTGATTCTTTTCCGATCGAGACACATAGATCCATGGATCTATGTGTCTATATAGATCCTGTTCATGGATTAACGAAAATGCGCAAAAGCTCTATTTGCCTCTGCCATTCTATGAGTCTCTTCCTTTTTGCGTATGGCATCGCCACTCGCCTTTGGCGGCATCTAATAATTCGGAACTTAATCGGAAATCCATATTTCGACCCGGACGCTTTCGGGATGCCCCTAATAACCAACGAATGGCAAGCGCTTTTCCTTGTGTAGATCCTATTTCAATAGGAACTTGATGAGTCGATCCGCCTACACGTCTTGCTTTTACT